>VHQL01001420.1:0-43335 GCA_014673565.1 Sebastes schlegelii
ATAGAGGAGTGACGTGGAGGAGAGACATGGAGAAGTGACATGGAGGACTGACTTGGAGGAGTGACAAGGAGGAGCAACACGGAGTATCTACATGGAGGAGTGACATGGAGTAGTGACATGGAGGATGGACATGGAGGAGTGACTTGCAGAAGTGACAGGGTTGATCAGGAAGGAGAGTTTTTATGGTGGAGTGAAATCATTGAGGGACATGGGTGAGTGACTTGGAGGAGTGACAAGGAGGAGCAACACGGAGGAGCGACATGGAGGAGTGACATGGAGTAGTGACATGGAGGATGGACATGGAGGAGTGACATGGAGAAATGACAGGATTGATCAGGAAGGAGTATTTTATATGGTGGAGTGAAATTGTGGAGGGACATGATGTGAGTGACTTGGAGGAGTGACAAGGAGGAGCAAAACACGAGGAGTGACATGGAGGAGTGACATGGAGTAGTGAAAAGGAGGATGGACATGGGAGGAGTGACATGGAAGACATATAGAGGTGACATGGAGGAGTGAATTGGAGGACTGACATAAAGGAGTGACATGGAGGAATGACATGGAGGAGTGACAAGAAGTATTGACATGGAGGAGTGACATTGAGGAGTGAGGTTGTGTAGTGACATGGAGGAGTGACATGGAGGAGTGACATAGAGTAGCAACATGGAGGAGATACATGGAGGAGTGACATGGAGGAATGACATGGAGGAGTGACATGGAGGAGGGACATGGAGGAGCGATATGGAGGGAGTGACATGAAAGAGTGTAAAGGAGGATTGAGTTTGTGTAGCGACATGGAGGAGTGACATGGAGTAGCTACATGGAGGAGTTCCATAGAGGACTGACTTGGAGGAGCAACACGGAGGAGCGACATGGAGGAGGGACATGGAGGAGTGACTTAGAAGACATATAGAAGTGACATGGAAGAGTGAATTGGAGGACTGACATAAAGGAGTGACATGGAGGAATAACATGAATGAGTGATATGGAGGAGTGACTTTGAGTAGCAACATGGAGGAGTGACCTGGAGGAGTGACATGGAGGAGTGAAATGGTGGAGTGACATGGAGGAGTGACTTTTGAGGAGTGACATGGAAGAGTGAAAATGGTGGAGTGACATGGAGGAGTGAGTTGTTAGAGCGACATGGAGGAGTGACATGGAGGAATGACATGGAGGAGTGACAAGAAGTATTGACATGGAGGTGTGACATGGAGGAGTGACATAGAGGAGCGACATGGATGAGTGAAATGGATGAGTGACATGGAGGAGTGATAAGAGGGTTGAGTTGGGTGTAGAGTGACATGGAGGAGTGACTTTGAGTAGCGACATGGAGGAGTGACCTGGAGGAGTGACATGGAGGAGTGAGTTTGTTATAGCGACATGGAGGAGAGAAATGGAGGAGTGACATGAAGGAGTGACATTGAGGAGTAAGTTGGTGTAGCGACATGGGAGGAGTGACCTGGAGGAGTGACATGGAGGAATGAAATGGTGGAGTGACATGGAGGAGTGACATGGAGGAGTGAGTTGTTATAGCGATATAGAGGAGAGACATGGAGGAGTGACATAGAGGAATTTCGTGGAGCAGAGACATGGAGGAGTGACATGGAGAAGTGACAGGTCGAATCACCAAGGAAGATTGATAGGGTGTAGTGACATGGCGGAGGGACATGGATGAGTGACTTGGAGGAGTGACATGGAGGAGTGACATGGAGGAGTGACAAGGAGGAGTGACATGGAGGAGTGGACAAGAAGGGTTGAGTTGGTGTAGTGACATGGAGGAGTGACTTTGAGGTAGCAACATGGAGGAGATACATGGAGGAGTGACATGGAGGAATGACATGGAGGAGTGACATGGAGGAGGGACATGGAGGAGCGATATGGAGGAGTGACATGAAAGAGTGTAAAGGAGGATTGAGTTTGTGTAGCGACATGGAGGAGTGACATGAAGTATTGACATTGAGGAGTGAGTTGATGTAGTGACATGGTGGAGTGACTTTGAGGAGTGACATGGAGGAGTGACATGAAAGTAGTGACATGGAGGAGTGACATTGAGGAGTGAGTTGGTGTAGTGACATGGAGGAGTGACTTTGAGTAGCGACATGGAGGAGTGACCTGGAGGAGTGACATGGAGGAGTGAGTTGTTATAGCGACATGGAGGAGAGAAATGGAGGAGTGACATTAATGGAGCGACATGGAGGAGATACATGGAGGAGTGACATGGAGGAGTGAAATGGAGGAGTGACATGGAGGAGTGAGTTGTTAGAGTGACATGGAGGAGAGACATGGAGGAGTGACATGGAGTAGCTACATGGAGGAGTTACATGGAGGAGTGGCATGGAGGAGTGACCAAGAGGAGTGACATGGAGGAGTGACATGGAGGAGTAACTTGGAGGAATGACATGGAGGAGTGACATGGACGAGTGACATGGACGAGTGACATGAGGAGTGAGATTGTGTAGCAACATGGAGGAGTGACATGGAGTTAGCTACATGGAGGAGTTACATGGAGGAGTGACTTGGAGGAGCAACACGGAGGAGCGACATGGAGGAGTGACATGGAGTAGTGACATGATGGATGGAGATGAAGGAGTGAAATGGAAGACATATAGAAGTGACATGGAGGAGCGATATGGAGGAGTGACATGAAAGAGTGTAAAGGAGGATTTAGTTTGTGTAGCGACATGGAGGAGTGACATGAAGTAGTAACATTGAGGAGTGACTTTGAGGAGTGAGTTGGTGTAGTGACATGGAGGAGTGACTTTGAGGAGTGAAATGGTGGAGTGACATGGAGGAGTGAGTTGTTCGAGCGACATGGAGGAGTGACATGGAGTAGTTACATGGAGGAGTGACATGAGGAATGAGTTGGTGTAGCGACATGGAGGAGGTGACATGTAGGAGTGACATGGAGGAGTGACATAGAGGAATTTCGTGGAGGGGAGACATGGAGGAGTGACATGGAGAAGTGACAGGGCGGATCACCAAGGAAGATTGATATGGTGGAGTGACATGGCGGAGGGACATGGATGAGTGACTTGGAGGAGTGACATGGAGGAGTGACATGGAGGAGTGACATGAGGAGTGAGTTTGGGTAGCGACATGGAGGATTGACATGGAGTAGCTAAATGGAGGAGTTACATGGAGGAGTGACTTGGAGGAGCAACACGGAGGAGCGACATGGAGGAGTGACATGCAGTAGTGATATGAAGTAGCTACATGTAGGAGTTACATGGAGGAGTTACTTGGAGGAGCAACATGGAGGAGTGACATAGAGGATTGATTTGGAGGAGCAACACGGAGGAGCGACATGGAGGAGTGACATGTAGTAGTGATAAGGAGGAGGGACATGGAGGAGTGACAAGAAGGATTGAGTTGGTGTAGTGACATGGCGGAGGGACATAGATGAGTTACATGGAGGAGTGACATGGAAGAGTGACAAGGAGGAGTGACATAGAGTATCGACATGGAGGAGATATATGGAGGAGTGACATGGAGGAGTGAAATGGTGGGGTGACATGGAGGAGTGACATAGAGGATTGATGTGGAGTAGTGACATGGAAGATGGACATGGAGGAGTGACATGGAGAAGTGACATGGAAGACATATAGAGGTGACATGGAGGAGTGAATTGGAGTTGTGACATAAAGGAGTGACATGGAGGAGTGACAAGAAGTAGTGACATGGAGGAGTGACATTGAGGAGTGAGTTGGTGTAGCGACATGGAGGAGTGACATGGAGTAGCTACATGGAGGAGTTACATGGAGGAGTGACTTTTAGGAGCAACACGGAGGAGTGACATGGAGGAGTGACATGGATTAGTACATGGAGGAGTTACAAGGAGGGTTGAGGTTGGTGTAGCGACATGGAGGAGTGACATAGAGTAGCGACATGGTGGAGATACATGGAGGAGTTACATGGAGGAATGACATGGAAGAGCAACATGGAGGAGCGACGTGGAGGAGTGAGTTGGTGGAGCGGACATGGAGGAGTCACATGGAGTAGCGACATGGAGGAGTGACATTGAGGAGTGAGTTGGTGTAGTGACATGGAGGAGTCACTTTGAGTAGCGACATGGAAGAGTGACCTGGAGGAGTGACATGGAGAACTGAAATGGTGGAGTGACATGGAGGAGTGAGTTGTTATAGCGACATGGAGGAGAAACATGGAGGATTGACATGGAGGAGTGACATGGAGGAGTGACATAGAGGAGTGACGTGGAGGAGAGACATGGAGAAGTGACATGGAGGACTGACATGGAGGAGTGACATAGAGGAGTGACGTGGAGGAGAGACATGAAGAGTGACATGGAGAAAGTGACAGGGCGGATGGACATGGAGGAGTGACTTAGAGAAGTGACAGGGTTGTTCAGGAAGTAGGGTTGATTTGGTGGAGTGACATCGTTGAGGGACATGGGTGAGTGACTTGGAGGAGTGACAAGGAGGAGCAACACGGAGGAGCGACATGGAGGAGTGACATGGAGTAGTGACATGGAGGATGGACATGGAGGAGTGACGTGGAAGACATATAGAGGTGACATGGAGGAGTGAATTGGAGGAGTGACATGAAGGAATGACATGGAGGAGTGATAAGAAGTATTGACATGGAGGAGTGACATTTAGGAGTGAGTTGGTGTCGTTACATGGAGGAGTGACTTTGAGTAGCGACATGGAGGAGTGACCTGGAGGAGTGACATGGAGGAGTAAAATAGTGGAGTGACATGGAGGAGTGACAGAGGATTGATGTGGAGTAGTGATATGGAGGATGGACATGGAGGAGTGACCTGGAGAAGTGATCGGGTTGATCAGGAAGGAGGGTTGATATGGTGGAGTGACATCGCGGAGGGACATGGGTGAGTGATTGGAGGAGTGACATGGAGGAGTGACATGGAGGAGAGACATGAGGAGTGAGTTTGTGTAGCGAGATGGAGGAGTGACATGGAGTAGCTACATGGAGGATTTACATGGAGGAGTGACTTGGAGAAGCAATACGGAGGAGCGACATAGAGGAGTGACATGAGGAGTGAGTTTGTGTAGCGACATGGAGGAGTGACATGGAGTAGCTACATGGAGGAGTTACATGGAGGAGTGGCATGGAGGAGTGACATAGAGTAGCGACATGGAGGAGATACATGAAGGAGTGACATGGAGGAATGACATGGAGGAGTGACATGGAGGAGGGACATGGAGGAGCAAAATGGAGGAGTGACATGAAAGAGTGTAAAGGAGGATTGAGTTTGTGTAGCGACATGGAGGAGTGACATGAAGTGGTATTATTGAGGAGTGACATTGTGGAGTGAGTTGGTGTAGTGACATGAAGGAGTGACTTTGAGCAGCGACATGGAGGAGTGACCTGGAGGAGTGACATGGAGGAGTGAAATTGTGGAGTGACATGGAGGAGTGAGTTGTTAGAGCGACATGGAGGAGAGAAATCAAGGAGTGACATGGAGGAGTGACATGGAAGAGCAACATGGAGGAGCGACGTGGAGGAGTGAGTAGGTGGAGCGACATGGAGGAGTCACATGGAGTAGCGACATGGAGGAGTGACATGAAGTAGTGACATGGAGGAGTGACATTGAAGAGCGAATTAGTGTAGTGACATGGAGGAGTGACTGATTAGCGAAATGGAGGAGTGACCTGGAGGAGTGACATGGAGGAGTGCAATGGTGGTGTGACATGGAGGAGTGAGTTGTTATAGCGACATGGAGGACAAACATGGAGGAGTGACATGGAGGAGTGACATGGAGGAGTGACATAGAGGAGTGACATGGAGGAGAGACATGGAAGAGTGACATGGAGGAGTGAGTAGGTGTAGCAACATGGAGGAGTTACATGGAGTAGCGACATAGAGGATGGACATGGAGGAGTGACATGGAAGACATATAGAGGTGACATGGAGGAGTGAATTGGAGGACTGACATAAAGGAGTGACATGGAGGAATGACCTAGAGGAGTGACAAGAAGTATTGACATGGAGGAGTGAGTTGGGTGTAGCGACATGGAGGAGTGACATGGAGTAGTGATATAGAGTAGTAAAATGAGGAGTGAGTTTGTGTAGCAACATGGAGGATGGACATGGAGGAGTGACATCGAGTAGTGACATAGAGTAGCGACATGGAGGATATACATGGAGGAGTGACATGGAGGAATGACATGGAGGAGTGGCATGGAGGAGGGACATGGAGGAGCGATATGGAGGAGTGACATGAAAGAGTGTAAAGGAGTTTTGAGTTTGTGTAGCGACATGGAGGAGTGTCTTTGAGGAGTGACAAGGAGGAGTGAAATGGTGGAGTGACATGGATGAGTGAGTTGTTTGAGCGACATGGAGGAGTGACATGGAGTACCTACATGGAGGAGTGACATGAGTAATGAGTTGGTGTAGCGACATGGAGGAGTGACATGGAGGTGTGACTTGGAGGAGTGACAGGGTTGATCAGTAATGAGAGTTTTTATGGTGGAGTGAAATCATGGAGGGACATAGGTGAGTGATTTGGAGGAGTGACAAGGAGGAGCAACACGGAGGAGCGACATGGAGGAGTGACATGGAGGATGGACATGGAGGAGTGACATGGAAAAGTGACAGGGTTGATCAGGAAGGAGTGTTTATATGTTGGAGTGAAATCGTGGAGGGATATGGGTGAGTGACTTGGAGGAGTGACAAGGAGGAGCAACACGGAGGAGCGACATGGAGGAGTGACATGGAGTAGTGAAAAGGAGGATGGACATGGAGGAGTAACATGGAAGACATATAGAGGTGACATGGAGGAGTGAATTGGAGGACTGACATAAAGGAGTGACATGGAGGAATGACATGGAGGAGTGACAAGAAGTATTGACATGGAGGAGTGACATTGAGGAGTTAGTTTGTGTAGCGACATGGAGTAGTGACATGGAGGAGTGACATAGAGAAGCAACATGAAGGAGATACATGGAGGAGTGACATGAAAGAGTGTAAAGGAGGATTGAGTTTGTGTAGCGACATGGAGGAGTTACATGGAGGACTGACTTGGAGGAGCAACACGGAGGAGCGACATGGAGGAGGGACATGGAGGACTGACTTGGAAGACATATAGAATTGACATGGAGGAGTGAATTGGAGGAGTGACATAAAGGAGTGACATGGAGGAATGACATGGATGAGTGACATGGAGGAGTGACTTTGAGTAGCAACATGGAGGAGTGACATGGAGGAGTGACATGGAGGAGTGAAATGGTGGAGTGACATGGAGGAGTGACATGGAGGAGTGACTTTGAGTAGCGACATGGAGGATTGACCTGGAGTAGTGACATGGAGGAGTGACTTTGAGTAGCGACATGGAGGAGTAACCTGGAGGAGTGATATGGAGGTGTGACATGGAGGAGGGACATGGAGGAGCGATATGGAGGAGTGACATGAAAGAGTGTAAAGAAGGGTTGAGTTGGTGTAGTGACATGGAGGAGTGACTTTGAGTAGCGACATAGAGGAGTGACCTGGAGGAGTGACATGGAGGAGTGAGTTGTTATAGCGACATGGAGGAGAGAAATTGAGGAGTGACATGGAGGAGTGAGTTGATGGAGCGACATGGAGGAGTCACATGGAGGTGTGACATGGAGGAGTGACATGGAGGAGTGACATGGAGGAGTAACATGGAGGAAGGAGTTGGTGGAGCGACATGAAGGAGTAACATGGAGGTGTGACATGGAGGAATGACATGGAAGAGTGACATGGAGGAGGGACATGGAGGAGCGATATGGAGGAGTGACATGAAAGAGTGTAAAGGAGGATTTAGTTTGTGTAGCGACATGGAGGAGTGACATGAAGTAGTAACATTGAGGAGTGACTTTGAGGAGTGAGTTGGTGTAGTGACATGGAGGAGTGACTGTGAGGAGTGACATGGAGGAGTGAAATGGTGGAGTGACATGGAGGAGTGAGTTGTTAGAGCGACATGGAGGAGTGACATGGAGTAGTAACATGGAGGAGTGACATGAGTAATGAGTTGGTGTAGCGACATGGAGGAGTGACATGGAGGTGTGACATGGAGGAGTGACATAGAGGAGCGACGTGGAGGAGTGACATGGAGGAGGTACATGGAGGAGTGACATGGAAGACATATAGAAGTGACATGGATGAGTGACATGGAGGAGTGAAAAGAAGGATTGAGTTGGTGTAGTGACATGGAGGAGTGACTTTGAGTAGCAACATGGAGGAGTGACCTGGAGGAGTGACATGGAGGAGTGACATGGAGGAGTGAGTTGTTAGAGCGACATGGAGGAGTGACATGGAGGAGTGACATAGAGGATTGATGTGGAGTAGTGACATGGAGGATAGACATAGAGGAGTGACTTGGAGAAGTGACAGGGTTGATCAGGAAGGAGGGTTGATATGGTGGAGTGACATCGTGTAGGGACATGGGTGAGAGACTTGGAGGAGTGACATGGAGGAGCAACACGGAGGAGTGACATGGAGTAGTGACATGGAGGATGGACATGGAGGAGTGACATGGAAGACATATAGAGATGACATGGAGGAGTGAACTGGAGCAGTGACATAAACGAGTGACATGGAGGATTGACATGGAGTAGCGACATGGAGGAGTGACATGAGGAATGAGTTGGTGTAGCGACATGGAGGAGTGACATGGAGGTGTGACATGGAGGAGTGACATAGAGGAGTGATGTGGAGGAGTGACATGGAGGAGGAACATGGAGGAGTGACATGGAAGACATATAGAAGTGACATGGATGAGTGACATGGAGGAGTGACAAGAAGGATTGAGTTGGTGTAGTGACATGGCGGAGGGACATAGATGAGTTACATGGAGGAGTGACATGGAAGAGCAAAATGGAGGGAGTGACGTGGAGGAGTGAGTTGGTGGAGCGTCATGGAGGAGTCACATGGAGTAGCGACATGGAGGAGTGACATGAAGTTGTGACATGGAGGAGTCACATTAGGAATAAGTTGGTGTGTAGCGACATGGAGGAGTGACTTTGAGTACCGACATGGAGGAGTGACCTGGAGGTGTGACATGAAGGAGTGAAATGGTGGAGTGACATGGAGGAGTAACTTGGAGGAGTGACATAAAGGATTGACATGGAGGAGTAACATGGAGGAAGGACTTGGTGGAGCGACATGGAGGGTTTACATGGAGGAGTGACATAGAGGATTGATGTGTAGTAGTGACATGGAGGATGGACATGAAGGAGTGACTTGGAGAAGTGACAGGGTTTGATCAGGAAGGAGGGTTGATATGGTGGAGTGACATCGTGGAGGGACATGGGTGAGTGACTTGGAGGAGTGACAAGGAGGAGCAACACGGAGGAGCGACATGGAGGAGTGACTTGGAGGAGTGACAAGGAGGAGCAACACGGAGGAGCGACATGGAGGAGTGACATGGAGGAACGACATGGAGGAATGACATGGAATAGTGAAATGGAGGATGGACATGGAGGAGTGACATGAAAGACATATAGAGGTGACATGGAGGAGTGAATTGGAGGAGTGACATAAAGGAGTGACATGGAGGAATGACATGGATGAGTGACATGGAGGAGTGACAAGAAGTAGTGACATGAAGGAATTACATTGAGGAGTGAGTTGGTGTAGCGACATGGAGGAGTGACATGGAGTAGCGACATAGAGTAGTAACATGAGGAGTGAGTTTGTGTAGCGACATGGAGGAGTGACATGGAGGAATGACATGGAGGAGTGACATGAAGGAGGGACATGGAGGTGCGATATGGAGGAGTGAAATGAAGTAGTGACATTGAGGAGTGACATTGAGGAATGACTTGGTGTAGTGACATGAAGGAGTGACTTTGAGTAGCGACATGGAGGAGTGACCTGGAGGAGTGACATGGAGGAGTGAAACGCTGGAGTGACATGGATGAGTGAGTTTTTATAGCGACATGGAGGAGAGAAATGGAGGAGTGATATGGAGGAGTGACATTGAGGAGTGAGTTGGTGTAGTAACATTGAGGAGTGACTTTGAGTAGCGACATGGAGAAGTGACCTGGAGGAGTGACATGGAGGAGTGAAATGGTGGAGTGACATGTAGGAGTGAGTTGTTAGAGCGACATGGAGGATAGACATGGAGAAGTGACATGGAGGAGTGACATGAGTAATGAGTTGGTGTAGCGACATGGAGGAGTGACATTGAGGTGTGACATGGAGGAGTGACATAGAGGAGCGACGTGGAGGAGTGACATGGAGAAGTGACATGGAGGAGTGACATGGAGGAGTGACAAGAAGGATTGAGTTGGTGTAGTGACATGGCGGAGGGACATAGATGAGTTACATGGAGGAGTGACATGGTAGAGCAACATGGAGGAGCGACGTGGAGTAGTGACATGAAGTAGTGACATGGAGGAGTGACATTGAGGAGCGAGTTGGTGTAGTGACATGGAGGAGTGACTGAGTAGCGAAATGGAGGAGAGACCTGGAGGAGTGAATTGGAGGACTGACATAAAGGAGTGACATGGAGGAATGACATGGAGGAGTGAGTTTGTGTAGCGACATGGAGGAGTGACATAGAGTAGCAACATGGATGAGATACATGGAGGAGTGACATGGAGGAATGACATAGAGTAGCAACATGGAGGAGATACATGGAGGAGTGACATGGAGGAATGACATGGAGGAGTGACATGGAGGAGGGACATGGAGGAGCGATATGGAGGAGTGACATGAAAGAGTGTAAAGGAGGATTGAGTTTGTGTAGCGACATGGAGGAGTGACATTGAGGAGTGAGTTTGTGTAGCGACATGGAGGAGTGACATGGTGGAGTGACATAGAGAAGCAACATGGAGGAGATACATGGAGGAGTGACATGGAGGAATGACATGGAGGAGTGACATGGAGGAGGGACATGGAGGAGTGAATTGGAGGAGTGACATAAAGGAGTGACATGGCGGAATGACATGGATGAGTGACATGGAGGAGTGACTTTGAGTAGCAACATGGAGGAGTGACATGGAGGAGTGACATGGAGGGGTGAAATGGTGGAGTGACATGGAAGAATGACTTTGAGGAGTGACATGGAGGAGTGAAATGGTGGAGTGACATGGATGAGTGAGTTGTTAGAGCGACATGGAGGAGTGACATGGAGTAGCGACATGGAAGAGTGACATGAGTAATGAGTTGGTGTAGCGACATGGAGGAGTGACATGGAGGTTTTACATGGAGGAGTGACATAGAGGAGCGACACGGAGGAGCAACATGGAGGAGTGACTTGGAGTAGTGACATGGAAGACATATAGAGATGACATGGAGGAGTGAACTGGAGGAGTGACATAAACGAGTGACATGGAGGAATGACATGGATGAGTGACATGGAGAAGTTACAAGGAGGGTTGAGTTGGTGTAGCGACATGGAGGAGTGACATGGAGTAGCGACATGGAGGAGTGACACGAGGAATGAGTTGGTGTAGCGACATGGAGGAGAGACATGGAGGTGTGATATGGAGGAGTGACATAGCGGAGTGATGTGGAGGAGTGACATGGAGGAGGAACATGGAGGAGTGACATGGAAGAGTGACATGAGTAATGAGTTGGTGTAGCGACATGGAGGAGTGACATGGAGGTGTGACATGGAGGAGTTACATGGAGGAGCGACGTGGAGGAGTGAAATGGATGAGTGAAATGGAGGAGTGACAAGAAGGGTTGAGTTGGTGTAATGACATGGTGGAGTGACATAGAGGAGCGACGTGGAGGAGTGAAATTGATGAGTGACCTGGAGGAGTGACATGGAGGAGTGAGTTGTTAAAGCAACATGGAGGAGTGACATGGAGGAGTGACATAGAGGATTGATGTGGAGTAGTGACATGGAGGATAGACATGGAGGAGTGACTTGGAGAAGTGACAGGGTTGATCAGGAAGGAGGGTTGATATGGTGGATTGACATCGTGGAGGGACATGGGTGAGTGACTTGGAGGAGTGAAAAGGAGGAACAACACGGAGGAGCGAGATGGAGGAGTGACATGGAGTAGTGACATAGAGGATGGACATGGAGGAATGACTTGGAGGAGCAACACGGAGGAGCGACATGGAGGAGTGACCTGGAGGAGTGACATGGAGGAATTAAATGGTTAAGTGACATGGATGAGTGACATGGAGGAGTGAGTTGTTAGAGCGATATAGAGGAGAGACATGGAGTAGTGACATGTAGGAGTGACATGGAGGAGTGACATAGAGGAATTTCGTGGAGGAGAGACATGGAGGAGTGACATGGAGAAGTGACAGGGCGGATCACCAAGGGAGATTGATATGGTGGAGTGACATGGCTGAGGGACATGGATGAGTGACTTTGAGGAGTGACATGGAGGAGTGACATGGAGGAGTGACATGAGGAGTGAGTTTGTGTAGCGACATGGAGGAGTGACATGGAGTAGCTAAATGGAGGAGTTACATGGAGGAGTAACTTGGAGGAGCAACACGGAGGAGCAACATGGAGGAGTGACCTGGAGTAGTGACATGGAGTAGCTACATGTAGGAGTTACATGGAGGAGTGACTTGGAGGAGCAACATGGAGGAGTGACATAAAGGATTGATGTGGAGGAGCAACACGGAGGAGCAAAATGGAGGAGTGACATGGAGTAGTGACATGGAGGAGGGACATGGAGGAGTGACTTGGAGAAGAGACAGGGTTGATCAGGAAGGAGGGTTGATATGGTGAAGTGACATCGTGCAGGGACATGGGTGAGTGACTTGGAGGAGTGACAAGGAGGAGCGACATGGAGGAGTGACAAGGAGGATTGAGTTGGTGTAGCGACATGGAGGAGTGACATGGAGGAGTGACATAGAGGAGTGACGTGGAGGAGAGACATGGAAGAGTGACATGGAGAAGTGACAGGTAGGATAACCAAGGAAGATTGATAGGATGGAGTGACATGGAGGAAGGAAATGGATGAGTGACATGGAGGAGTGACATGGAGGAGTGAATTGGAGGAGTGACATAAAGGAGTGACATGGAGGAATGACATGGATGAGTGACATGAAGGAGTGAGAAGAAGTAGTGACATGGAGGAGTGACATTGAGGAGTGAGTTGGTGTAGCGACATGGAGGATTGACATGGAGTAGCGACATAGAGTAGTAACATGAGGAGTGAGTTGGTGTAGCGACACGTAGGAGTGACATGGAATAACGACATGGAGGAACATGGAGGTGTGACATGGAGGAGTAACATAGAGGAGCAACGTGGAGGAGTTATATGGAGGAGGGACAAGGAGGAGTGACATGGAAGACATAGAAGTGACATGGATGAGTGACATGGAGGAGTAACAAGAAGGATGAGTTGGTGTAGAGACATGGCGGACGGACATAGATGAGTTACATGGAGGAGTGACATGGAAGAGCAACATGGAGGAGCGACGTGGAGGAGTGAGTTGGAGGAGTTACATAGAGGAGCGACGTGGAGGAGTGACATGGAGGAGGGACATGAAGTAGTGACATGGAGGAGTGACATTGAGGAGTGAGTTGGTGTAGTGACATGGAGGAGTGACTTTGAATAGCGACATGGAGGAGTGACATGGAAGTGTGACATGGAGGACTGAAATGGTGGAGTGACATGGAGGAGTGAGTTGTTATAGCGACATGGAGGAGATACATGGAGGAGTCACATGGAGGAGTGACATGGAGGAGTGACGTGGAGGAGAGACATGGAGAAGTGACATGGAGGACTGACTTGGAGGAGTGACAAGGAGGAGCAACATGGAGGAGCGACATGGAGGATTGACATGGAGTAGTGACATGGAGGATGGACATGGAGGAGTGACTTGGAGAAGTGACAGGGTTGATCAGGAAGGAGAGTTTTTATGGTGGAGTGAAATCATGGAGGGACATGGGTGAGTGACTTGGAGGAGTGACAAGGAGGGGCAACATGGAGGAGCAACATGGAGGAGTGACATGGAGTAGTGACATGATGGATGGACATGGAGGAGTGAAATAGAAGACATATAGAAGTGACATGGAGGAGTGACATGGAGGATTGACATAAAGGAGTGACATGGAGGAATGACATGGAGGAATGACAAGAAGTATTGACATGGAGGAGTGAGTTGTTAGAGCGATATAGAGGAGAGACATGGAGGAGTGACATGGAGTAGTGAAAAGGAGGATGGACATGGAGGAGAGACATGGAAGACATATAGAGGTGACATGGAGGAGTGAATTGGAGGACAGACATAAAGGAGTGACATGGAGGAATGACATGGAGGAATGACATGGAGGAGTGACAAGAAGTATTGACATGGAGGAGTGACATTGAGGAGTGAGTTTGTGTAGCGACATGGAGGAGTGACATAGAGTAGTAACATGGAGGAGATACATGGAGGAGTGACATGGAGGAATGACATGGAGGAGTGACATGGAGGAGGGACATGGAGGAGCGATATGGAGGAGTGACATGAAAGAGTGTAAAGGAGGTTTGAGTTTGTGTAGCGACATGGAGGAGTGACATGGAGTAGCTACATGGAGGAGTTACATGGAGGACTGACTTGGAGGAGCAACACGGAGGAGCGACATGGAGGAGGGACATGGAGGAGTGACATGGAGGATTGACATGGAGGAGTGACTTGGAGAAGTGACAGGGTTGATCAGGAAGGAGGGTTTATATGGTGGAGTGACATAGAGTAGCGACATGGAGGAGATACATGGAGGAGTGACATGGAGGAATGACATGGAGGAGCGATATGGAGGACTGACATGAAAGAGTGTAAAGGAGGGTTGAGTGTGTTTAGCGACATGGAGGAGTGACATGAAGTAGTGACATTGAGGAGTGACATTGAGGAGTGAGTTGGTGTAGTGACCTGGAGGAGTGACTTGGAGGAGTGAGTTGTTATAGCAACATGGAGGAGAGAAATGGAGGAGTGACATGAAGGAGTGACATGGAGGAGTAAGTTGGTGTAGCGACATGGAGGAGTGACCTGGAGGAGTGACATGGAGGAGTGAAATGGTGGAGTGACATGGAGGAGTGACATGGAGGAGTGAGTTGTTAGAGCGATATAGAGGAAAGACATGGAGGAGTGACATGGAGTAGTGAAAAGGAGGATGGACATGGAGGAGTGACATTGAAGACATATAGACGTGACATGGAGGAGTGAATTGGAGGACTGACATAAAGGAGTGACATGGAGGAATGACATGGAGGAATGACAAGAAGTATTGACATGGAGGAGTGACATGGAGGAGTGACATAGAGTAGCAACATGGAGGAGATACATGGAGGAGTGACATGGAGGAATGACATGGAGGAGTGACATGAAGTAGTGACATTGAGAAGTGACCTGGAGGAGTGACATGGAGGAGTGAGTTGTTATAGCGACATGGAGGAGAGAAATGGAGGAGTGACATGAAGTAGTGACATGGAGGAGTGAGTTGTTAGAGCGATATAGAGGAGAGACATGGAGGAGTGACATGTAGGAGTGACATGGAGGAGTAACATAGAGGAATTTCGTGGAGGAGAGACATGGAGGAGTGACATGGAGAAGTGACAGGGCGGATCACCAAGGAAGATTGATATGGTGGAGTGACATGGCGGAGAAACATGGATGAGTGACTTGGAGGAGTGATATGAGGAGTGAGTTTGTGTAGCGACATGGAGTAGCTACATGGAGGAGTTACATGGAGGAGTGACTTGGAGGAGCAACACGGAGGAGCGACATGGAGTAGTGACATGGAGGAGGGACATGGAGGAGTGACTTGGAGAAGTAACAGGGTTGATCAGGAAGGAGGGTTGATATGGTGGAGTGACATCGTGTAGGGACATGGGTGAGTGACTTGGAGGAGTGACATTGAGGATCAACACGGAGGAGCAACATGGAGGAGTGACATGGAGTAGTGAAATGGAGTATGGACATGGAGGAGTGACATTGAAGACATATAGAGATGACATGGAGGAGTGATCTGGAGGAGTGACATAAACGAGTTACATGGATTAATGATATGGATGAGTTACATGGAGAAGTTACAAGGAGGGTTGAGTTGGTGTAGCGACATGGAGGAGTGACACGAGGAATGAGTTGGTGTAGCGACATGGAGGAGTGACATGGAGGTGTGACATGGAGGAGTGACATAGAGGAGTGATGTGGAGGAGTGACATGGAGGAGTAACATGGAGGAGTGACATTGAGGAGTGAGTTGGTGTAGTGACCTGAAGGAGTGACTTGGAGGAGTGAGTTGTTATAGCAACATGGAGGAGAGAAATGGAGGAGTGACATGAAGGAGTGACATTGAGGAGTAAGTTGGTGTAGCGACATGGAGGAGTGACCTGGAGGAGTGACATGGAGGAGTGAAATGGTGGAGTGACATGGAGGAGTGACTTGGAGGAGTGAGTTGTTAGAGCGATATAGAGGAAAGACATGGAGGAGTGACATGGAGTAGTGAAAAGGAGGATGGATATGGAGGAGTGACATTGAAGACATATAGACGTGACATGGAGGAGTAAATTGGAGGACTGACATAAAGGAGTGACATGGAGGAATGACATGGAGGAATGACAAGAAGTATTGACATGGAGGAGTGACATTGAGGAGTGAGTTTGTGTAGCGACATGGAGGAGTGACATGGAGGAGTGACATAGAGTAGCAACATGGAGGAGATACATGGAGGAGTGACATGGAGGAATGACATGGAGGAGTGACATGAAATAGTGACATTGAGAAGTGACCTGGAGGAGTGACATGGAGGAGTGAGTTGTTATAGCGACATGGAGGAGAGAAATGGAGGAGTGACATGAAGTAGTGACATGGAGGAGTGAGTTGTTAGAGCGATATAGAGGAGAGACATGGAGGAGTGACATGTAGGAGTGACATGGAGGAGTAACATAGAGGAATTTCGTGGAGGAGAGACATGGAAGAGTGACATGGAGAAGTGACAGGGCGGATCACCAAGGAAGATTGATATGGTGGAGTGACATGGCGGAGAAACATGGATGAGTGACTTGGAGGAGTGATATGAGGAATGAGTTTGTGTAGCGACATGGAGTAGCTACATGAAGGAGTTACATGGAGGAGTGACTTGGAGGAGCAACACGGAGGAGCGACATGGAGTAGTGACATGGAGGAGGGACATGGAGGAGTGACTTGGAGAAGTGACAGGGTTGATCAGGAAGGAGGGTTGATATGGTGGAGTGACATCGTGTAGGGACATGGGTGAGTGACTTGGAGGAGTGACATTGAGGATCAACACGGAGGAGCAACATGGAGGAGTGACATGGAGTAGTGACATGGAGTATGGACATGGAGGAGTGACATTGAAGACATATAGAGATGACATGGAGGAGTGATCTGGAGGAGTGACATAAACGAGTTACATGGATTAATGATATGGATGAGTTACATGGAGAAGTTACAAGGAGGGTTGAGTTGGTGTAGCGACATGGAGGAGTGACACGAGGAATGAGTTGGTGTAGCGACATGGAGGAGTGACATGGAGGTGTGACATGGAGGAGTGACATAGAGGAGTGATGTGGAGGAGTGACATGGAGGAGTAACATGGAGGAGTGACGTGGAAGACATATAGAAGTGACATGGAGGAGTGACATGGAAGAGCAACATGGAGGAGCGACGTGGAGGAGTGAGTTGGTGGAGCAACATGGAGGAGTCAAATGGAGTAGTGACATGGAGGAGTGACATGAAGTAGTGATATGGAGGAGTGACAAGAAGGATTGAGTTGGTGTCGTGACATGGAGGAGTGACTTTGATTAGCGACATGGAGGAGTGACCTGGAGGAGTGACATGGAGGAGTGAAATGGTGGGGTGACATGGAGGAGTGACATGGAAGACATATAGAAGTGACATGGAGGAGTGAATTGGAGGAGTGACATAAACGAGTGACATGGAGGAATGACATGGTTGAGTGACATGGAGGAGTGACTTTGAGTAGCGACTTGGAGGAGTGTTCTGGAGGAGTGACATGGAGGAGTGAAATGGTGGAGTGACATAGAGGATTGACGTGGAGGAGAGACATGGAGGAGTGACATGGAGAAGTGACAGGGCGGATAAAAAGGAGGGTTTATATGGTGGAGTGACATCTAGGAGTGAAATGGTGGAGTGACATGGAGGAGTGAGTTGTTAGAGCGACATGGAGGAGAGACATGGAGGAGTGACATGGAGGAGTGACATGGAGGAGTGACAGAGGAGTGACGTGGAGGAGAGACATGGAAGAGTGATATGGAGAAGTGACAGGTCGGATCACCAAGGGAGATTGATAGGGTGGAGTGACATGGCGGAGGGACATGGATGAGTGACTTGGAGGAGTGATATGAGGAGTGAGTTTGTGTAGCGACATGGAGTAGCTACATGGAGGAGTTACATGGAGGAGTGACTTGGAGGAGCAACACGGAGGAGCGACATGGAGTAGTGACATGGAGGAGGGACATGGAGGAGTGACTTGGAGAAGTAACAGGGTTGATCAGGAAGGAGGGTTGATATGGTGGAGTGACATCGTGTAGGGACATGGGTGAGTGACTTGGAGGAGTGACATTGAGGATCAACACGGAGGAGCAACATGGAGGAGTGACATGGAGTAGTGAAATGGAGTATGGACATGGAGGAGTGACATTGAAGACATATAGAGATGACATGGAGGAGTGATCTGGAGGAGTGACATAAACGAGTTACATGGATTAATGATATGGATGAGTTACATGGAGAAGTTACAAGGAGGGTTGAGTTGGTGTAGCGACATGGAGGAGTGACACGAGGAATGAGTTGGTGTAGCGACATGGAGGAGTGACATGGAGGTGTGACATGGAGGAGTGACATAGAGGAGTGATGTGGAGGAGTGACATGGAGGAGTAACATGGAGGAGTGACATTGAGGAGTGAGTTGGTGTAGTGACCTGAAGGAGTGACTTGGAGGAGTGAGTTGTTATAGCAACATGGAGGAGAGAAATGGAGGAGTGACATGAAGGAGTGACATTGAGGAGTAAGTTGGTGTAGCGACATGGAGGAGTGACCTGGAGGAGTGACATGGAGGAGTGAAATGGTGGAGTGACATGGAGGAGTGACTTGGAGGAGTGAGTTGTTAGAGCGATATAGAGGAAAGACATGGAGGAGTGACATGGAGTAGTGAAAAGGAGGATGGATATGGAGGAGTGACATTGAAGACATATAGACGTGACATGGAGGAGTAAATTGGAGGACTGACATAAAGGAGTGACATGGAGGAATGACATGGAGGAATGACAAGAAGTATTGACATGGAGGAGTGACATTGAGGAGTGAGTTTGTGTAGCGACATGGAGGAGTGACATGGAGGAGTGACATAGAGTAGCAACATGGAGGAGATACATGGAGGAGTGACATGGAGGAATGACATGGAGGAGTGACATGAAGTAGTGACATTGAGAAGTGACCTGGAGGAGTGACATGGAGGAGTGAGTTGTTATAGCGACATGGAGGAGAGAAATGGAGGAGTGACATGAAGTAGTGACATGGAGGAGTGAGTTGTTAGAGCGATATAGAGGAGAGACATGGAGGAGTGACATGTAGGAGTGACATGGAGGAGTAACATAGAGGAATTTCGTGGAGGAGAGACATGGAAGAGTGACATGGAGAAGTGACAGGGCGGATCACCAAGGAAGATTGATATGGTGGAGTGACATGGCGGAGAAACATGGATGAGTGACTTGGAGGAGTGATATGAGGAATGAGTTTGTGTAGCGACATGGAGTAGCTACATGAAGGAGTTACATGGAGGAGTGACTTGGAGGAGCAACACGGAGGAGCGACATGGAGTAGTGACATGGAGGAGGGACATGGAGGAGTGACTTGGAGAAGTGACAGGGTTGATCAGGAAGGAGGGTTGATATGGTGGAGTGACATCGTGTAGGGACATGGGTGAGTGACTTGGAGGAGTGACATTGAGGATCAACACGGAGGAGCAACATGGAGGAGTGACATGGAGTAGTGACATGGAGTATGGACATGGAGGAGTGACATTGAATACATATAGAGATGACATGGAGGAGTGATCTGGAGGAGTGACATAAACGAGTTACATGGATTAATGATATGGATGAGTTACATGGAGAAGTTACAAGGAGGGTTGAGTTGGTGTAGCGACATGGAGGAGTGACACGAGGAATGAGTTGGTGTAGCGACATGGAGGAGTGACATGGAGGTGTGACATGGAGGAGTGACATAGAGGAGTGATGTGGAGGAGTGACATGGAGGAGTAACATGGAGGAGTGACGTGGAAGACATATAGAAGTGACATGGAGGAGTGACATGGAAGAGCAACATGGAGGAGCGACGTGGAGGAGTGAGTTGGTGGAGCAACATGGAGGAGTCAAATGGAGTAGTGACATGGAGGAGTGACATGAAGTAGTGATATGGAGGAGTGACAAGAAGGATTGAGTTGGTGTCGTGACATGGAGGAGTGACTTTGATTAGCGACATGGAGGAGTGACCTGGAGGAGTGACATGGAGGAGTGAAATGGTGGGGTGACATGGAGGAGTGACATGGAAGACATATAGAAGTGACATGGAGGAGTGAATTGGAGGAGTGACATAAACGAGTGACATGGAGGAATGACATGGTTGAGTGACATGGAGGAGTGACTTTGAGTAGCGACTTGGAGGAGTGTTCTGGAGGAGTGACATGGAGGAGTGAAATGGTGGAGTGACATAGAGGATTGACGTGGAGGAGAGACATGGAGGAGTGACATGGAGAAGTGACAGGGCGGATAAAAAGGAGGGTTTATATGGTGGAGTGACATCTAGGAGTGAAATGGTGGAGTGACATGGAGGAGTGAGTTGTTAGAGCGACATGGAGGAGAGACATGGAGGAGTGACATGGAGGAGTGACATGGAGGAGTGACAGAGGAGTGACGTGGAGGAGAGACATGGAAGAGTGATATGGAGAAGTGACAGGTCGGATCACCAAGGGAGATTGATAGGGTGGAGTGACATGGCGGAGGGACATGGATGAGTGACATGGAGGAGTGACATGGAGGAGTGACTTGTAGAAGTGAAATGAAGGAGTGACATGAGGAATGACATGGATGAGTGACATGGAGGAGTGATAAGGACGAGTGACATGAGGAGTGAGATTGTGTAGCGATATGGAGGAGTGACATGGAGTAGCTACATGGAGGAGTTACATGGAGAAGTGACAGGTCGGATAACCAAGGAAGATTGATAGGATGGAGTGACATGGAGGAGGGACATGGATGAGTGACATGGAGGAGTGACATGGAAGAGTGAATTGGAGGAGTGGCATAAAGGAGTGACATGGAGGAATGACATGGATGAGTGACATGGAGGAGTGAGAAGAAGTAGTGACATGGAGGAGTGACATTGAGGAGTGAGTTGGTGTAGCGACATGGAGGATGGACATGGAGTAGCGACATAGAGTAGTAACATGAGGAGTGACATGGAGGAGTGCGTTGTAATAGCAACATGGAGGAGAGAAATGGAGGACTGACATGGAGGAGTGAGTTGATGGAGCGACATGGAGGAGTCACATGGAGGAGTGACATGGAGGAGTGACATGGAGGTGTGACATGGAAGACATATAGAAGTGACATGGATGAGTGACATGGAGGAGTGACAAGAAGGATTGAGTTGGTGTAGTGACATGGCGGAGGGACATAGATGAGTTACATGGAGGAGTGACAAGAAGGATTGAGTTGGTGTAGTGACATGGAGGAGTGACTTTGAGTAGCGACATGGAGGAGTGACCTGGAGGAGTGACAAGAAGGATTGAGTTGGTGTAGTGACATGGAGGAGTGACTTTGAGTAGCGACATGGAGGAGTGACCTGGAGGAGTGACATGGAGGAGTGAGTTGTTAGAGCGACATGGAGGATTGACATGGAGGAGTGACATAGAGGATTGATGTGTAGTAGTGACATGGAGGATGGACATGAAGGAGTGACTTGGAGAAGTGACAGGGTTGATGAGGAAGGAGGGTTAATATGGTGGAGTGACATCGTGGAGGGACATGGGTGAGTGACTTGGAGGAGTGACAAGGAGGAGCAACACGGAGGAGCGACATGGAGGAGTGACTTGGAGGAGTGACAAGGAGGAGCAACACGGAGGAGCGACATGGAGGAGTGACATGGAGGAACGACATGGAGGAGTCACATGAGGAATGAGTTGGTGTAGCGACATGGAGGAGTGACTTTGAGTACCGACATGGAGGATTGACATGGAGGAGTGACATGGAGGAGTGACATGGAGGAGTGACATGAGGAGTGAGATTGTGTAGCGATATGGAGGAGTGACATGGAGTAGCTACATGGAGGAGTTACATGGAGGATTGACTTGGAGGATCAACACGGAGCAGCGACATGGAGGAGTGACATGGAGTAGTGACATGATGGATGGAGATTGAGGAGTGAAATGGAAGACATATAGAAGTGACATGGAGGACTGACTTGGAGGATTGACATAAAGGAGTGACATAGAGGAATGGAATGGATTAGTGATATGGAGGAGCGACAAGGAGGATTGAGTTGGTGTAGTGACAAGAGGAGTGACGTAGAGGAGAGACGTCGTGGAGTGAAATGGAGGAGTGACATGGAGGAGCAACATGAAGGAGCGACATGGAGGAGTGACAAGGAGGATTGAGTTGGTGTAGCGACATGGAGGAGTGACATGGAGGAGTGACATAGAGGAGTGACGTGGAGGAGAGACATGGAAGAGTGACATGGAGAAGTGACAGGTCGGATCACCAAGGAAGATTGATAGGATGGAGTGACATG
Organism: Sebastes schlegelii; assembly: GCA_014673565.1. Classification (NCBI taxonomy): domain Eukaryota; kingdom Metazoa; phylum Chordata; class Actinopteri; order Perciformes; family Sebastidae; genus Sebastes; species Sebastes schlegelii. Next base: position 22,676 of record VHQL01001420.1, read on the forward strand.
TAGGAGGGACATGGATGAGTGACATGGAGGAGTGACATGGAGTAGTGAATTGGAGAAGTGACATAAAGGAGTGACATGGAGGAATGATATGGATGAGAGACATGGAGGAGTGAGAAGAAGTAGTGACATGGAGGAGTGACATGGAGTAGCTACATAGAGGAGTTACATGGAGGAGTGACTTGGAGGAGCAACACAGAGGAGCGACATGGAGGAGTGACATGGAGTAGTGACATGATGGATGGACATGGAGGAGTGAAATGGAAGACATATAGAAGTGACATGGAGGATTGACATGGAGGATTGACATAAAGGAGTGACATGGAGGAATGACATGGATGAGTGACATGGAGAAGTGACAGGTCGGATCACCAAGGAAGATTGATAGGATGGAGTGACATGTAGGAGGGACATGGATGAGTGACATGGAGGAGTGACATGGAGTAGTGAATTGGAGAAGTGACATAAAGGAGTGACATGGAGGAATGATATGGATGAGAGACATGGAGGAGTGAGAAGAAGTAGTGACATGGAGGAGTGACATGGAGTAGCTACATAGAGGAGTTACATGGAGGAGTGACTTGGAGGAGCAACACAGAGGAGCGACATGGAGGAGTGACATGGAGTAGTGACATGATGGATGGACATGGAGGAGTGAAATGGAAGACATATAGAAGTGACATGGAGGATTGACATAAAGGAGTGACATGGAGGAATGACATGGATGAGTGATATGGAGGAGTGACAAGGAGGGTTGAGTTGGTGTAGTGACATGAGGAGTGACGTAGAGGAGAGACGTTGTGGAGTGAAATGGAGGAGTGACATGGAGGAGCAAAATGAAGGAGCGACATGGAGGAGTGACAAGGAGGATTGACTTGGTGTAGCGATATGGAGGAGTGACATGGAGGAGTGACATAGAGGAGTGGCGTGGAGTAGAGACATGGAAGAGTGACATGGAGAAGTGATAGGTTGGATAACCAAGGAAGATTGATAGGATGGAGTGACATGGAGGAGGGACATGGATGAGTGACATGGAGGAGTGACATGGAAGAGTGAATTGGAGGAGTGACATAAAGGAGTGACATGGAGGAATGACATGGATGAGTGACATGGAGGAGTGAGAAGAAGTAGTGACATGGAGGAGTGACATTGAGGAGTGAGTTGGTGTAGCGACATGGAGGATGGACATGGAGTAGCGACATAGAGTAGTAACATGAGGAGTGACATGGAGGAGTGCGTTGTTATAGCAACATGGAGGAGAGAAATGGAGGAGTGACATGGAGGAGTGAGTTGATGGAGCGACATGGAGGAGTCACATGGAGGAGTGACATGGAGGAGTGACATGGAGGTGTGACATGGAGGAGTGACATGGAGGAGTGACATGGAGGAGTAACATGGAGGAAGGAGTTGGTGGAGCAACATGGAGGAGTCACATGGAGGTGTGACATGGAGGAATGACATGGAGGAGTGACATGGAGGAGGGACATGGACGAGCGATATGGAGGAATGACATGAAAGAGTTTAAAGGAGGATTTAGTTTGTGTAGCGACATGGAGGAGTGACATGAAGTAGTAACATTGAGGAGTGACTTTGAGGAGTGAGTTGGTGTAGTGACATGGAGGAGTGACTTTGAGGAGTGACATGGAGGAGTGAAATGGTGGAGTGACATGGAGGAGTGAGTTGTTAGAGTGACATGGAGGAGTGACATGGAGTAGTAACATGGAGGAGTGACAAGAGTAATGAGTTGGTGTAGCGACATGGAGGAGTGATATGGAGGTGTGACATGGAGGCGTGACATAGAGGAGCGACGTGGAGGAGTGACATGGAGGAGGTACATGGAGGAGTGACATGGAAGACATATAGAATTGACATGGATGAGTGACATGGAGGAGTGACAAGAAGGATTGAGTTGGTGTAGTGACATGGAGGAGTGACTTTGAGAAGCGACATGGAGGAGTGACCTGGAGGAGTGACATGGAGGAGTGAGTTGTTAGAGCGACATGGAGGAGTGACATGGAGGAGTGACATAGAGGATTGATGTGGAGTAGTGACATGGAGGATAGACATGGAGGAGTGACTTGGAGAAGTGACAGGGTTGATCAGGAAGGAGGGTTTATATGGTGGAGTGACATCGTAGAAGGACATGGGTGAGTGACTTGGAGGAGTGACAAGGAGGAGAAACACGGAGGATAGACATGGAGGAGTGACATGGAGGAAGGACATGGAGGAGTGACATGGAAGACATATAGAGGTGACATGGAGGAGTGAATTGGAGTTGTGACATGGAGGAGTGACATTGAGGAGTGAGTTGGTGTAGCGACATGGAGGAGTGACATGGAGGAGTGACATAGAGTAGAGACATGGAGGAGATACATGGAGGAGTGACATGGAGGAATGACATGGAGGAGTGACATGAAGTAGTGACATTGAGGAGTGACATTGAGGAGTGAGTTGGTGTAGTGACATGGAGGAGTGACTTTGAGTAGCGACTTGGAGGAGTGACCTGGAGGAGTGACATGGAAGAGTGAGTTGTTATAGCGACATGGAGGAGAGAAATGGAGGAGTGACATTAAGGAGTTACATTGAGGAGTAAGTTGGTGTAGCGACATGGAGGAGTGACCTGGAGGAGTGACATGGAGGAGTGAAATGGTGGAGTGACATGGAGGAGTGACATGGAGGAGTGAGTTGTTAGAGCGATATAGAGGAGAGACATGGAGGAGTGACATGTAGGAGTGACATGGAAGAGTGACAGGGCGGATCACCAAGGAAAATTGATATGGTGAAGTGACATGGCGGAGGGACATGGATGAGTGACTTGGAGGAGTGACATGGAGGAGTGACATGGAGGAGTGACATGGAGGAGTTACATGGAGGAGTTACATGGAGGAGTGACTTGGAGGAGCAACACAGAGGAGCGACATGGAGGATGACATGGAGTAGTGACATGAAGTAGCTACATGTAGGCGTTACATGGAGGAGTGACTTGGAGGAGCAACATGGAGAATTGACATAGAGGATTGATGTGGAGGAGCAACACGGAGGAGCGACATGGAGGAGTGACATGTAGTAGTGACAAGGATGAGGGACATGGAGGAGTGACTTGGAGAAGTGACAGGGTTTATCAGGAAGGAGGGTTGATATGGTGGAGTGACATCGTGTAGGGACATGGGTGAGAGACTTGGAGGAGTGACATGGAGGAGCAACACGGAGGAGTGACATGGAGTAGTGACATGGAGGATGGACATGGAGGAGTGAAATGGAAGACATATAGAGATGACATGGAGGAGTGACATGGAGGAGTTACATACAGGAGTGATGTGGAGGAGTGACATGGAGGAGGAACATGGAGGAGTGACATGGAAGACATATAGAAGTGACATGGATGAGTGACATGGAGGAGGGACATGGAGGAGCAAAATGTAGGAGTGACATGAAAGAGTGTAAAGGAGGATTGAGTTTGTGTAGCGACATGGAGGAGTGACATGAAGTGGTATTATTGAGGAGTGACATTGTGGAGTGAGTTGGTGTAGTGACATGAAGGAGTGACTTTGAGCAGCGACATGGAGGAGTGACCTGGAGGAGTGACATGAAGGAGAGAAATGGAGGAGTGATATGGAGGAGTGACATTGAGGAGTGAGTTGGTGTAGTAACATGCAGGAGTGACTTTGAGTATTGACATGGAGGAGTGACCTGGAGGAGTGACATGGAGGAGTGAAATTGTGGAGTGACATGGAGGAGTGAGTTGTTAGAGCGACATGGAGGAGAGAAATCAAGGAGTGACATGGAGGAGTGACATTGAGGTGTGACATGGAGGAGTGACATAGAGGAGCGACGTGGAGGAGTGACATGGAGAAGTGACATGAAGGAGCGACATGGAGGAGTGACAAGGAGGATTGAGTTGGTGTAGCGACATGGAGGAGTGACATAGAGGAGTGACGTGGAGGAGAGACATGGAAGAGTGACATGGAGAAGTGACAGGTCGGATAACCAAGGAAGATTGATAGGATGGAGTGACATGGAGGAGGGACATGGATGAGTGACATGGAGGAGTGACATGGAGGAGTGAATTGGAGGAGTGACATAAAGGAGTGACATGGAGGAATGACATGGATGAGTGACATGGAGGAGTGAGAAGAAGTAGTGACATGGAAGAGTGACATTGAGGAGTGAGTTGGTGTAGCGACATGGATGATTGACATGGAGTAGCGACATAGAGTAGTAACATGAGGAGTGAGTTGGTGTAGCGACATGGAGGAGTGACATGGAATAACGACATGGAGGAACATGGAGGTGTGACATGGAGGAGTGACATAGAGGAGCGACGTGGAGGAGTGACAAGGAGGAGCAACACGGAGGAGCGACATGGAGGAGTGACATGGAGTAGTGACATGGAGGAGCGACATGGAGGAGTGACATGGAGTAGTGACATGATGGATGGACATGGAGGAGTAAAATGGAAGACATATAGAAGTGACATGGAGGAGTGACTTGGAGGATTGACATAAAGGAGTGACATGGAGGAATGATATGGATGAGTGATATGGAGGAGTGACAAGGAGGATTGAGTTGGTGTAGTGACATGAGGAGTGACGTAGAGGAGAGACGTCGTGGAGTGAAATGGAGGAGTGACATGGAGGAGCAACTTGAAGGAGCGACATGGAGGAGTGACAAGGAGGATTGAGTTGGTGTAGCGACATGGAGGAGTGACATGGAGGAGTGAAATAGAGGAGTGACGTGGAGGAGGGACATGGAAGAGTGACATGGAGAAGTGACAGGTCGGATAACCAAGGAAGATTGATAGGATGGAGTGACAAGGAGGAGGGACATGGATGAGTGACATGGAGGAGTGACATGGAGGAGTGAATTGGAGGAGTGACATAAAGGAGTGACATGGAGGAATGACATGGATGAGTGACATGGAGGAGTGAGAAGAAGTAGTGACATGGAAGAGTGACATTGAGGAGTGAGTTGGTGTAGCGACATGGAGGATTGACATGGAGTAGTGACATAGAGTAGTAACATGAGGAGTGAGTTGGTGTAGCGACATGGAGGAGTGACATGGAATAACGACATGGAGGAACATGGAGGTGTGACATGGAGGAGTGACATAGAGGAGTGACGTGGAGGAGTGACATGGAGGAGGAACATGGAGGAGTGACATGGAAGACATAGAAGTGACATGGATGAGTGACATGGAGTATTGACAAGAAGGATTGAGTTGGTGTAGTGACATGGCGGAGGGACATAGATGAGTTACATGGAGGAGTGACATGGAAGAGCAACATGGAGGAGCAACGTGGAGGAGTGAGTTGGTGGAGCGACATGGAGGAGTCACATGCAGTAGCGACATGGAGGAGTGACATGAAGTAGTGACATGGAGGAGTGACATTGAGGAGTGAGTTGGTGTAGTGACATGGAGGAGTGACTTTGAGTAGCGACATGGAGGAGTGACCTGGAGGAGTGACATGGAGGACTGAAATGGTGTAGTGACATGGAGGAGTGAGTTGTTATAGCGACATGGAGGAAAAACATGGAGGAGTGACATGGAGGAGTGACATGGAGGAGTGACTTGGAGGAGTGACAAGGAGGAGCAACACGGAGGAGCGACATAGAGGAGTGACATGGAGTAGTGACATGGAGGATGGACATGGAGGAGTGACAGGGTTGATCAGGAAGGAGAGTTTTTATGGTGGAGTGAAATCGCGGAGGGACATGGGTGAGTGACTTGGAGGAGTTACAAGGAGGAGCAACACGGAGGAGCGACATGGAGGAGTGACATGGAGTAGTGAAAAGGAGGATGGACATGGAGGAATGACATAGAAGACATATAGAGGTGACATGGAGGAGTGAATTGGAGGACTGACATAAAGGAGTGACATGGAGGAATGACATGGAGGAGTGACAAGAAGTATTGACATGGAGGAGTGACATTGAGGAGTGAGTTTGTGTAGCGACATGGAGGAGTGACAAGGAGGAGTGACATAGAGTAGCAACATGGAGGAGATACATGGAGGAGTGACATGGAGGAATGACATGGAGGAGTGACATGGAGGAGGGACATGGAGGAGCGATATGGAGGAGTGACATGAAAGAGTGTAAAGGAAGATTGAGTTTGTATAGCGACATGGAGGAGTGACATGAAGTATTGACATTGAGGAGTGAGTTGGTGTAGTGACATGGTGGAGTGACTTTGAGGAGTGACATGGAGGAGTGAAATGGTGGAGTGACATGGAGGAGTGAGTTGTTAGAGCGACATGGAGGAGTGAAATGGATGAGTGACATGGAGGAGTGACAAGAAGGGTTGAGTTGGTGTAGTGACATGGAGGAGTGACTTTGAGTAGCGACATGGAGGAGTGACCTGGAGGAGTGACATGGAGGAGTGAGTTGTTAGAGCGACATGGAGGAGTGACATAGAGGATTGATGTGGAGTAGTGACATGGAGGATAGACATGGAGGAGTGACTTGGAGAAGTGACAGGGTTTATCAGGAAGGAGGGTTGATATGGTGGAGTGACATCGTGGAGGGACATGGGTGAGTGACTTGGAGGAGTGACAAGGAGGAGCAACACGGAGGATAGACATGGAGGAGTGACATGGAGGATGGACATGGAGGAGTGAATTGGAGTTGTGACATAAAGGAGTGACATGGAGGAATGACATGGATGAGTGACAATAAGTAGTGACATGGAGGAGTGACATTGAGGAGTGAGTTGGTGTAGCGACATGGAGGAGTGACATTGAGTAGCGTCATAGAGTAGTAACATGGAGGAGTGACATGGAGGAGTGACATGGAGTAGTGACATGGAGGATGGACATGGAGGAGTGACTTGGAGAAGTGACAGGGTTGATCAGGAAGGAGGGTTTATATGGTGGAGTGACATCGTAGAAGGACATGGGTGAGTGACTTGGAGGAGTGACAAGGAGGAGCAACACGGAGGAGCGACATGTAGGAGTGACATAGAGGAGTGACATAGAGTAGTGACATTGAGGAGTGACATTGAGGAGTGAGTTGGTGTAGTGACATGGAGGAGTGACTTTGAGTAGCGACTTGGAGGAGTGACCTGGAGGAGTGACATGGAAAAGTGAGTTGTTATAGCGACATGGAGGAGAGAAATGGAGGAGTGACATTAAGGAGTTACATTGAGGAGTAAGTTGGTGTAGCGACATGGAGGAGTGACCTGGAGGAGTGACATGGAGGAGTGAAATGGAGGAGTGACATGTAGGAGTGACATGGAGGAGTGACATAGAGGAATTTCGTGGAGGGGAGACATGGAGGAGTGACACGGAGAAGTGACAGGGCGGATCACCAAGGAAGATTAATATGGTGGAGTGATATGGCGGAGGGACATGGATGAGTGACTTGGAGGATAGACATGGAGGAGTGACATGTAGGAGTGACATGAGGAGTGAGTTTGGGTAGCGACATGGAGGAGTGACATGGAGTAGCTACATGGAGGAGTTACATGGAGGAGTGACTTGGAGGAGTGACTTGGAGGAGCAACATGGAGGAGTGACATAGAGGATTGTTGTGGAGGAACAACACGGAGGAGCGACATGGAGGAGTGACATGTAGTAGTGACAAGGAGGAGGGACATGGAGGAGTGACATGGAGGATGGACATGGAGGAGTGACATGGAGAACATATAGAGATGACATGGAAGAGTGAACTGGAGCAGTGACATAAACGAGTGACATGGAGGATTGACATGGAGTAGCGACATGGAGGAGTGACATGAGGAATGAGTTGGTGTAGCGACATGGAGGAGTGACATGGAGGTGTGACATGGAGGAGTGACATAGAGGAGTGATGTGGAGGAGTGACATGGAGGAGGAAAATGGAGGAGTGACATGGAAGACATATAGAAGTGACATGGATGAGTGACATGGAGGAGTGACAAGAAGGATTGAGTTGGTGTAGTGACATGGCGGAGGGACATAGATGAGTTACATGGAGGAGTGACATGGAAGAGTGACATGGAGGAGTGAGTTGGTGTAGTGACATGGAGGAGTGACATGGAGGAATGACATGGAGGAGTGACATGAAGGAGGGACATGGAGGAGCGATATGGAGGAGTGACATGAAAGAGTGTAAAGGAGGATTGAGTTTGTGTAGCTACATGGAGGAGTGACATGAAGTAGTGACATTGAGGAGTGACATTGAGGAATGACTTGGTGTAGTGACATGAAGGAGTGACTTTGAGTAGCGACATGGAGGAGTGACCTGGAGGAGTGACATGAAGGAGGGACATGGAGGAGCGGTATGGAGGAGTGACATGAAAGAGTGTAAAGGAGGATTGAGTTTGTGTAGCTACATTGAGGAGTGACATGAAGTAGTGACATTGAGGAGTGACATTGAGGAATGACTTGGTGTAGTGACATGAAGGAGTGACTTTGAGTAGCGACATGGAGGATTGACCTGGAGGAGTGACATGGAGGAGTGAGAAGAAGTAGTGACATGGAAGAATGACATTGAGGAGTGAGTTGGTGTAGCGACATGGATGATTGACATGGAGTAGCGACATAGAGTAGTAACATGAGGAGTGAGTTGGTGTAGCGACATGGAGGAGTGACATGGAATAACGACATGGAGGAACATGGAGGTGTGACATGGAGGAGTGACATAGAGGAGCGACGTGGAGGAGTGACATGGAGGAGGGACATGGAGGAGTGACATGGAAGACATAGAAGTGACATGGATGAGTGACATGGAGGAGTGACAAGAAGGATTGAGTTGGTGTAGTGACATGGCGGAGGGACATAGATGAGTTACATGGAGGAGTGACATGGAAGAGCAACATGGAGGAGCGACGTGGAGGAGTGAGTTGGTGGAGCGACATGGAGGAGTCACATGGAGTAGCGACATGGAGGAGTGACATGAAGTAGTGACATGGAGGAGTGACATTGAGGAGTGAGTTGGTGTAGTGACATGGAGGAGTGACTTTGAGTAGCGACAAGGAGGAGTGACCTGGAGGAGTGACATGGAGGACTGAAATGGTGGAGTGACATTGAGGAGTGATTTGTTATAGCGACATGGAGGAAAAACATGGAGGAGTGACATGGAGTAGTGACATGGAGGAGTGACATAGAGGAGTGACATAGAGGAGAGACATGTAGAAGTGACATGGAGGACTGACTTGGAGGAGTGACAAGGAGGAGCAACACGGAGGAGCGACATGCAGGAGTGACATGGAGTAGTGACATGGAGGATGGACATGGAGGAGTGACTTGGAGAAGTGACAGGGTTGATCAGGAAGGAGAGTTTTTATTGTGGAGTGAAATCGTGGAGGGACATGGGTGAGTGACTTGGAGGAGTTACAAGGAGGAGCAACACGGAGGAGCGACATGGAGGAGTGACATGGAGTAGTGAAAAGGAGGATGGACATGAAGGAGTGACATGGAAGACATATAGAGGTGACTTGGAGGAATGAATTGGAGGACTGACATAAAGGAGTGACATGGAGGAGATACATGGAGGAGTGACATGGAGGAATGACATGGAGGAGTGACATAGAGTAGCAACATGGAGGAGATACATGGAGGAGTGACATGGAGGAATGACATGGAGGAGTGACATGGAGGAGGGACATGGAGGAGCGATATGGAGGAGTGACATGAAAGAGTGTAAAGGAGGATTGAGTTTGTGTAGCGACATGGAGGAGTGACATGAAGTATTGACATTGAGGAGTGAGTTGGTGTAGTGACATGTTGGAGTGACTTGAGGAGTGACATGGAGGAGTGAAATGCTGGAGTGACATGGAGGAGTGAGTTGTTAGAGCGACATAGAGGAGTGACATGGAGTAGCGACATGGAGGAGTGACATGGAGGTGTGACATGGAGGAGTGACATTGAGGAGTGACGTGGAGGAGTGACATAGAGGAGCGATGTGGAGGAGTGACATGGAGAAGTGACATGGATGAGTGACATGGAGGAGAGACAAGAAGGATTGAGTTGGTGTAGTGACATGGCGGAGGGACATAGATGAGTTACATGGAGGAGTGACATGGAAGAGCAACATGGAGGAGCGACGTGGAGGAGTGAGTTGTTGGAGCGACATGGAGGAGAGAAATCAAGGAGTGACATGGAGGAGTGACATTGAGGTGTGACATGGAGGAGTGACATAGAGGAGCGATGTGGAGGAGTGACATGGAGAAGTGACATGGATGAGTGACATGGAGGAGAGACATGAAGGATTGAGTTGGTGTAGTGACATGCCGGAGGGACATAGATGAGTTACATGGAGGAGTGACATGGAAGAGCAACATGGAGGAGCGACGTGGAGGAGTGAGTTGTTGGAGCGACATGGAGGAGTTACATGAAGTAGCGACATGGAGGAGTGACATGAAGTAGTGACATGGAGGAGTGACATTGAGGAGCGAGTTGGTGTAGTGACATGGAGGAGTGATTGAGTAGCGAAATGGAGGAGTGACCTGGAGGAGTGACATGGAGGAGTGCAATGGTGGAGTGACATGGAGGAGTGAGTTGTTATAGCGACATGGAGGACAAACATGGAGGAGAGACATGGAGGAGTGACATGGAGGAGTGACATAGAGGAGTGACATGGAGGAGAGACATGGAAGAGTGACATGGAGGAGTGAGTTGGTGTAGCGACATGGAGGAGTGACATGGAGTAGCGACATAGAGTAGTAACATGAGGAGTGAGTTTGTGTAGCGACATGGAGGAGTGACATGGAGGAATGACATGGAGGAGTGACATGGAGGAGCAACATGAAGGAGCGACATGGAGGAGTGACAAGGAGGATTGAGTTGGTGTAGCGAAATGGAGGAGTGACATAGAGGAGTGACGTGGAGGAGAGACATGGAAGAGTGACATGGAGAAGTGACAGGTCGGATAACCAAGGAAGATTGATAGGATGGAGTGACATGGAGGAGGGACATGGATGAGTGACATGGAGGAGTGACATGGAGGAGTGAATTGGAGGAGTGACATAAAGGAGTGACATGGAGGAATGACATGGATGACTGACATGGAGGAGTGAGAAGAAGTAGTGACATGGAAGAATGACATTGAGGAGTGAGTTGGTGTAGCGACATGGATGATTGACATGGAGTAGCGACATAGAGTAGTCACATGAGGAGTGAGTTGGTGTAGCGACATGGAGGAGTGACATGGAATAACGACATGGAGGAACATGGAGGTGTGACATGGAGGAGTGACATAGAGGAGCGACGTGGAGGAGTGACATGGAGGAGGGACATGGAGGAGTGACATGGAAGACATAGAAGTGACATGGATGAGTGACATGGAGGAGTGACAAGTAGGATTGAGTTGGTGTAGTGACATGGCGGAGGGACATAGATGAGTTACATGGAGGAGTGACATGGAGAAGTGACATGGATGAGTGACATGGAGGAGAGACAAGAAGGATTGAGTTGGTGTAGTGACATGGCGGAGGGACATAGATGAGTTACATGGAGGAGTGACATGGAAGAGCAACATGGAGGAGCGACGTGGAGGAGTGAGTTGTTGGAGCGACATGGAGGAGAGAAATCAAGGAGTGACATGGAGGAGTGACATTGAGGTGTGACATGGAGGAGTGACATAGAGGAGCGATGTGGAGGAGTGACATGGAGAAGTGACATGGATGAGTGACATGGAGGAGAGACATGAAGGATTGAGTTGGTGTAGTGACATGCCGGAGGGACATAGATGAGTTACATGGAGGAGTGACATGGAAGAGCAACATGGAGGAGCGACGTGGAGGAGTGAGTTGTTGGAGCGACATGGAGGAGTTACATGAAGTAGCGACATGGAGGAGTGACATGAAGTAGTGACATGGAGGAGTGACATTGAGGAGCGAGTTGGTGTAGTGACATGGAGGAGTGATTGAGTAGCGAAATGGAGGAGTGACCTGGAGGAGTGACATGGAGGAGTGCAATGGTGGAGTGACATGGAGGAGTGAGTTGTTATAGCGACATGGAGGACAAACATGGAGGAGAGACATGGAGGAGTAACATGGAGGAGTGACATAGAGGAGTGACATGGAGGAGAGACATGGAAGAGTGACATGGAGGAGTGAGTTGGTGTAGCGACATGGAGGAGTGACATGGAGTAGCGACATAGAGTAGTAACATGAGGAGTGAGTTTTGTGTAGCGACATGGAGGAGTGACATGGAGGAATGACATGGAGGAGTGACATGGAGGAGCAACATGAAGGAGCGACATGGAGGAGTGACAAGGAGGATTGAGTTGGTGTAGCGAAATGGAGGAGTGACATAGAGGAGTGACGTGGAGGAGAGACATGGAAGAGTGACATGGAGAAGTGACAGGTCGGATAACCAAGGAAGATTGATAGGATGGAGTGACATGGAGGAGGGACATGGATGAGTGACATGGAGGAGTGACATGGAGGAGTGAATTGGAGGAGTGACATAAAGGAGTGACATGGAGGAATGACATGGATGACTGACATGGAGGAGTGAGAAGAAGTAGTGACATGGAAGAATGACATTGAGGAGTGAGTTGGTGTAGCGACATGGATGATTGACATGGAGTAGCGACATAGAGTAGTCACATGAGGAGTGAGTTGGTGTAGCGACATGGAGGAGTGACATGGAATAACGACATGGAGGAACATGGAGGTGTGACATGGAGGAGTGACATAGAGGAGCGACGTGGAGGAGTGACATGGAGGAGGGACATGGAGGAGTGACATGGAAGACATAGAAGTGACATGGATGAGTGACATGGAGGAGTGACAAGTAGGATTGAGTTGGTGTAGTGACATGGCGGAGGGACATAGATGAGTTACATGGAGGAGTGACATGGAAGAGCAACATGGAGGAGCGACGTGGAGGAGTGAGTTGGTGGAGCGACATGGAGGAGTCACATGGAGTAGCGACATGGAGGAGTGACATGAAGTAGTGACATGGAGGAGTGACATTGAGGAGTGAGTTGGTGTAGTTACATGGAGGAGTGACTTTGAGTAGCGACAAGGAGGAGTGACCTGGAGGAGTGACATGGAGGACTGAAATGGTGGAGTGACATTGAGGAGTGAGTTGTTATAGCGACATGGAGGAAAAACATGGAGGAGTGACATGGAGGAGTGACATGGAGGAGTGACATAGAGGAGTGACGTAGAGGAGAGACATGTAGAAGTGACATGGAGGACTGACTTGGAGGAGTGACAAGGAGGAGCAACACGGAGGAGCGACATGCAGGAGTGACATGGAGTAGTGACATGGAGGATGGACATGGAGGAGTGACTTGGAGAAGTGACAGGGTTGATCAGGAAGGAGAGTTGATATGGTGGAGTGAAATCGTAGAGGGACATGGGTGAGTGACTTGGAGGAGTTACAAGGAGGAGCAACACGGAGGAGCGACATGGAGGAGTGACATGGAGTAGTGAAAAGGAGGATGGACATGAAGGAGTGACATGGAAGACATATAGAGGTGACTTGGAGGAATGAATTGGAGGACTGACATAAAGGAGTGACATGGAGGAGATACGTGGAGGAGTGACATGGAGGAATGACATGGAGGAGTGACATAGAGTAGCAACATGGAGGAGATACATGGAGGAGTGATAAATGGAGGAATGACATGGAGGAGTGACATGGAGGAGGGACATGGAGGAGCGATATGGAGGAGTGACATGAAAGAGTGTAAAGGAGGATTGAGTTTGTGTAGCGACATGGAGGAGTGACATGAAGTATTGACATTGAGGAGTGAGTTGGTGTAGTGACATGTTGGAGTGACTTGAGGAGTGACATGGAGGAGTGAAATGCTGGAGTGACATGGAGGAGTGAGTTGTTAGAGCGACATAGAGGAGTGACATGGAGTAGCGACATGGAGGAGTGACATGGAGGTGTGACATGGAGGAGTGACATTGAGGAGTGACGTGGAGGAGTGAAATGGATGAGTGACATGGAGCAGTGACAAGAAGGGTTGAGTTGGTGTAGTGACATGGAGGAGTGACTTTGAGTAACGACATGGAGGAGTTACTTGGAGAAGTGACAGAATTGATCAGGAAGGAGGGTTGATATGGTGGAGTGACATGGTGGAGGGACATGGGTGAGTGACTTGGAGGAGTGACAAGGAGGAGCAACACGGAGGAGCGACATGGAGGAGTGACATGGAGGATGGACATGGAGGAGAGACTTGGAGAAGTGACAGGGTTGATAAGGAAGGAGGGTTGATATGGTGGATTGACATCGTGGAGGGACATGGGTGAGTGACTTGGAGGAGTGACAAGGAGGAGATACACGGAGGAGCGAGATGGAGGAGTGACATGGAGTAGTGACATGGAGGATGGACATGGAGGAGTGACTTGGAGAAGTGACAGGGTTGATCAGGAAGGAGGGTTTATATGGTGGAGTCACATCGTAGAAGGACATGGGTGAGTGACTTGGAGGAGTGACAAGGAGGAGCAACATGGAGGAGCGACATGGAGTAGTGAATTAGAGTAGTGACATGGAGGATGGACATGGAGGAGTGACATGGAAGACATATAGAGGTGACATGGAGGAGTGAATTGGAGTTGTGACATGGAGAAGTGACATTGAGGAGTGAGTTGGTGTAGCGACATGGAGGAGTGACATGGAGGAGTGTCATAGAGTAGCGACATGGAGGAGATACATGGAGGAGTGACATGGAGGAATGACATGGAGGAGTGACATGAAGTAGTCACATTGAGGAGTGACATTGAGGAGTGAGTTGGTGTAGTGACATGGAGGAGTGACTTTGAGTAGCGACATGGAGGAGTGACCTGGAGGAGTGACATGGAGGAGTGAGTTGGTGTCGTGACATGGAGGAGTGACTTTGAGTAGCGACATGGAGGAGTGACCTGGAGGAGTGACATGGAGGAGTGACATGGAGGAGTGACATAGAGGAGTGACGTGGAGGAGAAATACGGAGGAGCGACATGGAGGAGTGACATGGAAGAGCAACATGGAGGAGCGACGTGGAGGAGTGAGTTGTTGGAGCGACATGGAGGAGTCACATGAAGTAGCGACATGGAGGAGTGACATGAAGTAGTGACATGGAGGAGTGACATTGAGGAGCGAGTTGGTGTAGTGACATGGAGGAGTGATTGAGTAGCGAAATGGAGGAGTGACCTGGAGGAGTGACATGGAGGAGTGCAATGGTGGAGTGACATGGAGGAGTGAGTTGTTATAGCGACATGGAGGACAAACATGGAGGAGAGACATGGAGGAGTGACATGGAGGAGTGACATAGAGGAGTGACATGGAGGAGAGACATGGAAGAGTGACATGGAGGAGTGAGTTGGTGTAGCGACATGGAGGAGTGACATGGAGTAGCGACATAGAGTAGTAACATGAGGAGTGAGTTTGTGTAGCGACATGGAGGAGTGACATGGAGGAATGACATGGAGGAGCAACATGAAGGAGCGACATGGAGGAGTGACAAGGAGGATTGAGTTGGTGTAGCGAAATGGAGGAGTGACATAGAGGAGTGACGTGGAGGAGAGACATGGAAGAGTGACATGGAGAAGTGACAGGTCGGATAACCAAGGAAGATTGATAGGATGGAGTGACATGGAGGAGGGACATGGATGAGTGACATGGAGGAGTGACATGGAGGAGTGAATTGGAGGAGTGACATAAAGGAGTGACATGGAGGAATGACATGGATGACTGACATGGAGGAGTGAGAAGAAGTAGTGACATGGAAGAATGACATTGAGGAGTGAGTTGGTGTAGCGACATGGATGATTGACATGGAGTAGCGACATAGAGTAGTAACATGAGGAGTGAGTTGGTGTAGCGACATGGAGGAGTGACATGGAATAACGACATGGAGGAACATGGAGGTGTGACATGGAGGAGTGACATAGAGGAGCGACGTGGAGGAGTGACATGGAGGAGGGACATGGAGGAGTGACATGGAAGACATAGAAGTGACATGGATGAGTGACATGGAGGAGTGACAAGAAGGATTGAGTTGGTGTAGTGACATGTCGGAGGGACATAGATGAGTTATATGGAGGAGTGACATGGAAGAGCAACATGGAGGAGCGACGTGGAGGAGCAATACGGAGGAGCGACATGGAGGAGTGACATGGAAGACATAGAAGTGACATGGATGAGTGAAATGGAGGAGTGACATGGAAGAGCAACATGGAGGAGCGACGTGGAGGAGTGAGTTGGTGGAGCGACATGGAGGAGTCACATGGAGTAGCGACATGGAGGAGAGACATGGAAGAGTGACATGGAAAAGTGACAGGTCGGATCACCAAGGAAGATTGATAGGGTGGAGTGACACGGCGGAGAGACATGGATGAGTGACATGGAGTAGTGACATGGAGGAGTGACATGGAGGAGTGACATGGAGGAGGGACATGGAGGAGAGACATGGAAGAGTGACATGGAAAAGTGACAGGTCGGATCACCAAGGAAGATTGATAGGGTGGAGTGACACGGCGGAGAGACATGGATGAGTGACATGGAGGAGTGACATGGAGGAGTGACATGGAGGAGTGACATAGAGTAGCAACATGGAGGAGATACATGGAGGAGTGACATGGAGGAATGACATGGATGAGTGACATGGAGGAGGGACATGGAGGAGCGATATGGAGGAGTGACATGAAAGAGTGTAAAGGAGGATTGAGTTTGTGTAGCGACATGGAGGAGTGACATGAAGTACTGACATTGAGGAGTGAGTTGGTGTAGTGACATGTTGGAGTGACTTTGAGGAGTGACATGGAGGAGTGAAATGCTGGAGTGACATGGAGGAGTGAGTTGTTAGAGCGACATGGAGGAGTGACATGGAGTAGCGACATGGAGGAGTGACATGGAGGTGTGACATGGAGGAGTGACATAGAGGAGTGACGTGGAGGAGTGAAATGGATGAGTGACATGGAGCAGTGACAAGAAGGGTTGAGTTGGTGTAGTGACATGGAGGAGTGACTTTGAGTAACGACATGGAGGAGTGACTTGGAGAAGTGACAGAATTTATCAGGAAGGAGGGTTGATATGGTGGAGTGACATGGTGGAGTGACATGGGTGAGTGACTTGGAGGAGTGACAAGGAGGAGCAACACAGAGGAGCGACATGGAGGAGTGACATGGAGGATGGACATGGAGGAGAGACTTGGAGAAGTGACAGGGTTGATCAGGAAGGAGGGTTGATATGGTGAATTGACATCGTGGAGGGACATGGGTGAGTGACTTGGAGGAGTGACAAGGAGGAGCAACACGGAGGAGCGAGATGGAGGAGTGACATGGAGTAGTGACATGGAGGATGGACATGGAGGAGTGACTTGGAGAAGTGACAGGGTTGATCAGGAAGGAGGGTTTATATGGTGAAGTCACATCGTAGAAGGACATGGGTGAGTGACTTGGAGGAGTGACAAGGAGGAGCAACACAGAGGAACGACATGGAGGAGTGACATAGAGTAGTGACATGGAGGATGGACATGGAGGAGTGACATGGAAGACATATAGAGGTGACATGGAGGAGTGAATTGGAGTTGTGACATGGAGGAGTGACATTGAGGAGTGAGTTGGTGTAGCGACATGGAGGAGTGACATGGAGGAGTGACATAGAGTAGCGACATGGAGGAGATACATGGAGGAGTGACATGGAGGAATGACATGGAGGAGTGACATGAAGTAGTAACATTGAGGAGTGACATTGAGGAGTGACATGGAGGAGTGACATAGAGGAGTGACGTGGAGGAGAGACATGTAGAAGTGACATGGAGGACTGACTTGGAGGAGTGACAAGGAGGAGCAACACGGAGGAGCGACATGCAGGAGTTACATGGAGTAGTGACATGGATGATGGACATGGAGGAGTGACTTGGAGAAGTGACAGGGTTGATCAGGAAGGAGAGTTTTTATGGTGGAGTGAAATCGTGGAGGGACATGGGTGAGTGACTTGGAGGAGTGACAAGGAGGAGCAACACGGAGGAGCGACATGGAGGAGTGACATGGAGGATGGACATGGAGGAGAGACTTGGAGAAGTGACAGGGTTGATCAGGAAGGAGGGTTGATATGGTGGATTCACATCGTGGAGGGACATGGGTGAGTGACTTGGAGGAGTGACAAGGAGGAGCAACACGGAGGAGCGAGATGGAGGAGTGACATGGAGTAGTGACATGGAGGATGGACATGGAGGAGTGACTTGGAGAAGTGACAGGGTTGATCAGGAAGGAGGGTTTATATGGTGGAGTCACATCGTAGAAGGACATGGGTGAGTGACTTGGAGGAGTGACAAGGAGGAGCAACATGGAGGAGCGACATGGAGGAGTGAATTAGAGTAGTGACATGGAGGATGGACATGGAGGAGTGACATGGAAGACATATAGAGGTGACATGGAGGAGTGAATTGGAGTTGTGACATGGAGAAGTTACATTGAGGAGTGAGTTGGTGTAGCGACATGGAGGAGTGACATGGAGGAGTGACATAGAGTAGCGACATGGAGGAGATACATGGAGGAGTGACATGGAGGAATGACATGGAGGAGTGACATGAAGTAGTGACATTGAGGAGTGACATTGAGGAGTGAGTTGGTGTAGTGACATGGAGGAGTGACTTTGAGTAGCGACATGGAGGAGTGACCTGGAGGAGTGACATGGAGGAGTGACATGGAGGAGTGACATAGAGGAGTGACGTGGAGGAGCAATACGGAGGAGCGACATGAATTAGTGACATGGAGTAGTGACATGGAGGAGGGACATGGAGGAGAGACATGGAAGAGTGACATGGAAAAGTGACAGGTCGGATCACCAAGGAAGATTGATAGGGTGGAGTGACACGGCGGAGAGACATGGATGAGTGACATGGAGGAGTGACATGGAGGAGTGACATGGAGGAGTGACATAGAGTAGCAACATGGAGGAGATACATGGAGGAGTGACATGGAGGAATGACATGGAGGAGTGACATGGAGGAGGGACATGGAGGAGCGATATGGAGGAGTGACATGAAAGAGTGTAAAGGAGGATTGAGTTTGTGTAGCGACATGGAGGAGTGACATGAAGTATTGACATTGAGGAGTGAGTTGGTGTAGTGACATGTTGGAGTGCTTGGAGGAGTGACATGGAGCAGTGAAATGCTGGAGTGACATGAGGAGTGAGTTTGTTAGAGCGACATGGAGGAGTGACATGGAGTAGCGACATTGAGGAGTGACATGGAGGTGTGACATGGAGGAGTGACATAGAGGAGTGACGTGGAGGAGTGACATGGATGAGTGACATGGAGCAGTGACAAGAAGGGTTGAGTTGGTGTAGTGACATGGAGGAGTGACTTTGAGTAACGACATGGAGGAGTGACTTGGAAAAGTGACAGAATTTATCAGGAAGGAGGGTTGATATGGTGGAGTGACATGGTGGAGTGACATGGGTGAGTGACTTGGAGGAGTGACAAGGAGGAGCAACACAGAGGAGCGACATGGAGGAGTGACATGGAGGATGGACATGGAGGAGAGACTTGGAGAAGTGACAGGGTTGATCAGGAAGGAGGGTTGATATGGTGGATTGACATCGTGGAGGGACATGGGTGAGTGACTTGGAGGAGTGACAAGGAGGAGCAACACGGAGGAGCGAGATGGAGGAGTGACATGGAGTAGTGACATGGAGGATGGACATGGAGGAGTGACTTGGAGAAGTGACAGGGTTGATCAGGAAGGAGGGTTTATATGGTGAAGTCACATCGTAGAAGGACATGGGTGAGTGACCTGGATGAGGGACATGGAGGAGAGACATGAAAGACATATAGAGGTGACAATGGAGGAGTGAATTGGAGTAGCGACATGGAGGAGTGACTTGGAGGAGTGACATGGAGGAGTGAGTTGTTATAGCGACATGGAGGAGAGAAATGGAGGAGTGACATGGAGGAATGAAATGGTGGAGTGACATGGAGTAGTGACATGGAGGATGGACATGGAGGAGTGACTTGGAGAAGTGACAGGGTTGATCAGGAAGGAGGGTTTATATGGTGAGTCACATCGTAGAAGGACATGGGTGAGTGACTTGGAGGAGTGACAAGGAGGAGCAACACAGAGGAACGACATGGAGGAGTGACATAGAGTAGTGACATGGAGGAGTGACATGGAAGACATATAGAGGTGACATGGAGGAGTGAATTGGAGTTGTGACATGGAGGAGTGACATTGAGGAGTGAGTTGGTGTAGCGACATGGAGGAGTGACATGGAGGAGTGACATAGAGTAGCGACATGGAGGAGATACATGGAGGAGTGACATGGAGGAATGACATGGAGGAGTGACATGAAGTAGTGACATTGAGGAGTGACATTGAGGAGTGAGTTGGTGTAGTGACATGGAGGAGTGACTTTGAGTAGCGACATGGAGGAGTGACATGGAGGAGTGACATGGAGGAGTGACATAGAGGAGTGATGTGGAGGAGCAATACGGAGGAGCGACATGGAGGAGTGACATGGATGAGTGACATGGAGGAGGGACATGGAGGAGAGACATGAAAGACATATAGAGGTTGACATGGAGGAGTGAATTGGAGTAGCGACATGAGGAGTGACTTGGAGGAGTGACATGGAGGAGTGAGTTGTTATAGCGACATGGAGAGAGAAATGGAGGAGTGACATGGAGGAATGAAATGGTGGAGTGGACATGGAGGAGTGACCTGGAGGAGTGACATGGAGAATGAATGGTGGAGTGACATGGAGGACTGAAATGGTGGAGTGACATGGAGGAGTGAC
>VHQL01001421.1:0-10697 GCA_014673565.1 Sebastes schlegelii
TTCCGGAATTACAATTCCGGAATGTTAATTCAGATTTTAGAATGTGTTATGTTAACATTCCGGAATGTTCACTTTGGATTTTAGAATGTGTTATGTTAACATTCCGGAATGTTCACTTTGGATTTTAGAATGTGTTATGTTAACATTCCGGAATGTTTAGTTCGGAATTCAGAATGTATTCCGGAATTACAATTCCGGAATGTTAATTATTTTAGAATGTGTTATGTTAACATTCCGGAATGTTCACTTTGGATTTTAGAATGTGTTATGAACATTCCGGAATGTTCACTTTGGATTTTAGAATGTGTTATGTTAACATTCCGGAATGTTTAGTTCGGAATTCAGAATGTATTCCGGAATTACAATTCCGGAATGTTAAATTCAGATTTTAGAATGTGTTATGTTAACATTCCGGAATGTTCACTTGGATTTTAGAATGTGTTATGTTAACATTCCGGAATGTTCACTTTGGATTTTAGAATGTGTTATGTTAACATTCCGGAATGTTTAGTTCGGATTCAGAATGTATTCCGGAATTACAATTCCGGAATGTTAATTCAGATTTTAGAATGTGTTATGTTAACATTCCGGAATGTTCACTTTGGATTTTAGAATGTGTTATGTTAACATTCCGGAATGTTTAGTTCGGAATTCAGAATGTATTCCGGAATTACAATTCCGGAATGTTAATTCGATTTTAGAATGTGTTATGTTAACATTCCGGAATGTTCATTGGATTTTAGAATGTGTTATGTTAACATTCCGGAATGTTCACTTTGGATTTTAGAATGTGTTATGTTAACATTCCGGAATGTTTAGTTCGGAATTCAGAATGTATCCGGAATTACAATTCCGGAATGTTAAATTCAGATTTTAGAATGTGTTATGTTAACATTCCGGAATGTTCACTTTGGATTTTAGAATGTGTTATGTTAACATTCCGGAATGTTCACTTTGGATTTTAGAATGTGTTATGTTAACATTCCGGAATGTTTAGTTCGGAATTCAGAATGTATTCCGGAATTACAATTCCGGAATGTTAATTCAGATTTTAGAATGTGTTATGTTAACATTCCGGAATGTTCACTTTGGATTTTAGAATGTGTTATGTTAACATTCCGGAATGTTTAGTTCGGAATTCAGAATGTATTCCGGAATTACAATTCCGGAATGTTAAATTCAGATTTTAGAATGTGTTATGTTAACATTCCGGAATGTTCACTTTGGATTTTAGAATGTGTTATGTTAACATTCCGGAATTTCACTTGGATTTGAATGTGTTACATTCCGGAATGTTATCGGAATTCAGAATGTATTCCGGAATTACAATTCCGGAATGTTAATTCAGATTTTAGAATGTGTTATGTTAACATTCCGGAATGTTCACTTTGGATTTTAGAATGTGTTATGTTAACATTCCGGAATGTTATTGGATTTTAGAATGTGTTATGTTAACATTCCGGAATGTTCATTTGATTTAGAATGTGTTATGTTAACATTCCGGAATGTTTAGTTCGGAATTCAGAATGTATTCCGGAATTACAATTCCGGAATGTTAAGTTCTGATTTTAGAATGTGTTATGTTAACATTCCGGAATGTTAAGTTCTGATTTTAGAATGTGTTATGTTAACATTCCGGAATGTTCACTTTGGATTTTAGAATGTGTTATGTTAACATTCCGGAATGTTTAGTTCGGAATTCAGAATGTATTCCGGAATTACAATTCCGGAATGTTAAATTCAGATTTTAGAATGTGTTATGTTAACATTCCGGAATGTTCACTTTGGATTTTAGAATGTGTTATGTTAACATTCCGGAATGTTCACTTTGGATTTTAGAATGTGTTATGTTAACATTCCGGAATGTTTAGTTCGGAATTCAGAATGTATTCCGGAATTACAATTCCGGAATGTTAAATTCAGATTTTAGAATGTGTTATGTTAACATTCCGGAATGTTCACTTTGGATTTTAGAATGTGTTATGTTAACATTCCGGAATGTTCACTTTGGATTTTAGAATGTGTTATGTTAACATTCCGGAATGTTTAGTTCGGAATTCAGAATGTATTCCGGAATTACAATTCCGGAATGTTAAATTCAGATTTTAGAATGTGTTATGTTAACATTCCGGAATGTTCACTTTGGATTTTAGAATGTGTTATGTTAACATTCCGGAATGTTCACTTTGGATTTTAGAATGTGTTATGTTAACATTCCGGAATGTTTAGTTCGGAATTCAGAATGTATTCCGGAATTACAATTCCGGAATGTTAATTCAGATTTTAGAATGTGTTATGTTAACATTCCGGAATGTTCACTTTGGATTTTAGAATGTGTTATGTTAACATTCCGGAATGTTCACTTTGGATTTTAGAATGTGTTAGTTAACATTCCGGAATGTTAGTTCGGAATTCAGAATGTATTCCGGAATTACAATTCCGGAATGTTAAATTCAGATTTTAGAATGTGTTATGTTAACATTCCGGAATGTTCACTTTGGATTTTAGAATGTGTTATGTTAACATTCCGGAATGTTTAGTTCGGAATTCAGAATGTATTCCGGAATTACAATTCCGGAATGTTAAATTCAGATTTTAGAATGTGTTATGTTAACATTCCGGAATGTTCACTTTGGATTTTAGAATGTGTTATGTTAACATTCCGGAATGTTCACTTTGGATTTTAGAATGTGTTATGTTAACATTCCGGAATGTTTAGTTCGGAATTCAGAATGTATTCCGGAATTACAATTCCGGAATGTTAAATTCAGATTTTAGAATGTGTTATGTTAACATTCCGGAATGTTCAATTTGGATTTTAGAATGTGTTATGTTAACATTCCGGAATGTTCACTTTGGATTTTAGAATGTGTTATGTTAACATTCCGGAATGTTTAGTTCGGAATTCAGAATGTATTCCGGAATTACAATTCCGGAATGTTAAGTTCTGATTTTAGAATGTGTTATGTTAACATTCCGGAATGTTAAGTTCTGATTTTAGAATGTGTTATGTTAACATTCCGGAATGTTCACTTTGGATTTTAGAATGTGTTATGTTAACATTCCGGAATGTTTAGTTCGGAATTCAGAATGTATTCCGGAATTACAATTCCGGAATGTTAAATTCAGATTTTAGAATGTGTTATGTTAACATTCCGGAATGTTCACTTTGGATTTTAGAATGTGTTATGTTAACATTCCGGAATGTTCACTTTGGATTTTAGAATGTGTTATGTTAACATTCCGGAATGTTTAGTTCGGAATTCAGAATGTATTCCGGAATTACAATTCCGGAATGTTAAATTCAGATTTTAGAATGTGTTATGTTAACATTCCGGAATGTTCATTTTGGATTTTAGAATGTGTTATGTTAACATTCCGGAATGTTCACTTTGGATTTTAGAATGTGTTATGTTTAACATTCCGGAATGTTTAGTTCGGAATTCAGAATGTATTCCGGAATTACAATTCCGGAATGTTAAGTTCTGATTTTAGAATGTGTTATGTTAACATTCCGGAATGTTAAGTTCTGATTTTAGAATGTGTTATGTTAACATTCCGGAATGTTCACTTTGGATTTTAGAATGTGTTATGTTAACATTCCGGAATGTTTAGTTCGGAATTCAGAATGTATTCCGGAATTACAATTCCGGAATGTTAAGTTCAGATTTTAGAATGTGTTATGTTAACATTCCGGAATGTTCACTTTGGATTTTAGAATGTGTTATGTTAACATTCCGGAATGTTCACTTTGGATTTTAGAATGTGTTATGTTAACATTCCGGAATGTTTAGTTCGGAATTCAGAATGTATTCCGGAATTACAATTCCGGAATGTTAAATTCAGATTTTAGAATGTGTTATGTTAACATTCCGGAATGTTCACTTTGGATTTTAGAATGTGTTATGTTAACATTCCGGAATGTTCACTTTGGATTTAGAATGTGTTATGTTAACATTCCGGAATGTTTAGTTCGGAATTCAGAATGTATTCCGGAATTACAATTCCGGAATGTTAAATTCAGATTTTAGAATGTGTTATGTTAACATTCCGGAATGTTCACTTTGGATTTTAGAATGTGTTATGTTAACATTCCGGAATGTTTAGTTCGGATTCAGAATGTATGGAAACATTCCGGAATGTTCATTGGATTTTAGAATGTGTTATGTTAACATTCCGGAATTTAGTTGGAATTAGAATGTATTGGAATTAAATTCCGGAATGTTAATTGATTTAGAATGTGTTATGTTAACATTCCGGAATGTTCATTCTGATTTAGAATGTGTTATGTTAACATTCCGGAATGTTCACTTTGGATTTTAGAATGTGTTATGTTAACATTCCGGAATGTTAGTTCGGAATTCAGAATGTATTCCGGAATTACAATTCCGGAATGTTAATTCAGATTTTAGAATGTGTTATGTTAACATTCCGGAATGTTCACTTTGGATTTTAGAATGTATGTTAACATTCCGGAATGTTTAGTTCGGAATTCAGAATGTATTCCGGAATTACAATTCCGGAATGTTAATTCAGATTTTAGAATGTGTTATGTTAACATTCCGGAATGTTCATTTGATTTTAGAATGTGTTATGTTAACATTCCGGAATGTTCACTTTGGATTTTAGAATGTGTTATGTTAACATTCCGGAATGTTTAGTTCGGAATTCAGAATGTATTCCGGAATTACAATTCCGGAATGTTAAATTCAGATTTTAGAATGTGTTATGTTAACATTCCGGAATGTTCACTTTGGATTTTAGAATGTGTTATGTTAACATTCCGGAATGTTCACTTTGGATTTTAGAATGTGTTATGTTAACATTCCGGAATGTTTAGTTCGGAATTCAGAATGTATTCCGGAATTACAATTCCGGAATGTTAAATCAGATTTTAGAATGTGTTATGTTAACATTCCGGAATGTTCACTTTGGATTTTAGAATGTGTTATGTTAACATTCCGGAATGTTCACTTTGGATTTTAGAATGTGTTATGTTAACATTCCGGAATGTTTAGTTCGGAATTCAGAATGTATTCCGGAATTAAATTCCGGAATGTTAATTCAGATTTTAGAATGTGTTATGTTAACATTCCGGAATGTTAATTTGGATTTTAGAATGTGTTATGTTAACATTCCGGAATGTTCACTTTGGATTTTAGAATGTGTTATGTTAACATTCCGGAATGTTTAGTTCGGAATTCAGAATGTATCCGGAATTACAATTCCGGAATGTTAATTCTGATTTTAGAATGTGTTATGTTAACATTCCGGAATGTTCACTTTGGATTTTAGAATGTGTTATGTTAACATTCCGGAATGTTTAGTTCGGAATTCAGAATGTATTCCGGAATTACAATTCCGGAATGTTAATTCAGATTTAGAATGTGTTATGTTAACATTCCGGAATGTTAATTTGGATTTTAGAATGTGTTATGTTAACATTCCGGAATGTTCACTTTGGATTTTAGAATGTGTTATGTTAACATTCCGGAATGTTTAGTTCGGAATTCAGAATGTATTCCGGAATTACAATTCCGGAATGTTAAATTCGATTTAGAATGTGTTATGAACATTCCGGAATGTTCACTTTGGATTTTAGAATGTGTTATGTTAACATTCCGGAATGTTCACTTTGGATTTTAGAATGTGTTATGTTAACATTCCGGAATGTTAGTTCGGAATTCAGAATGTTCCGGAATACATTCCGGAATGTAGTTCGATTTTAGAATGTGTTATGTTAACATTCCGGAATGTTAAGTTCTGATTTTAGAATGGTTATGTTAACATTCCGGAATGTTCACTTTGGATTTTAGAATGTGTTATGTTAACATTCCGGAATGTTTTGTCGGAATTCAGAATGTATTCCGGAATTACAATTCCGGAATGTTAAGTTCTGATTTTAGAATGTGTTATGTTAACATTCCGGAATGTTCACTTTGGATTTTAGAATGTGTTATTTAACATTCCGGAATGTTTAGTTCGGAATTCAGAATGTATTCCGGAATTACAATTCCGGAATGTTAAATTCAGATTTTAGAATGTGTTATGTTAACATTCCGGAATGTTCACTTTGGATTTTAGAATGTGTTATGTTAACATTCCGGAATGTTCACTTTGGATTTTAGAATGTGTTATGTTAACATTCCGGAATGTTTAGTTCGGAATTCAGAATGTATTCCGGAATTACAATTCCGGAATGTTAATTCAGATTTTAGAATGTGTTATGTTAACATTCCGGAATGTTCATTTTGGATTTTAGAATGTGTTATGTTAACATTCCGGAATGTTCACTTTGGATTTTAGAATGTGTTATGTTAACATTCCGGAATGTTTAGTTCGGAATTCAGAATGTATTCCGGAATTAAAATTCCGGAATGTTAAGTTCATGATTTTAGAATGTGTTATGTTAACATTCCGGAATGTTAAGTTCTGATTTTAGAATGTGTTATGTTAACATTCCGGAATGTTCACTTTGGATTTTAGAATGTGTTATGTTAACATTCCGGAATGTTTAGTTCGGAATTCAGAATGTATTCCGGAATTACAATTCCGGAATGTTAAATTCAGATTTTAGAATGTGTTATGTTAACATTCCGGAATGTTCACTTTGGATTTTAGAATGTGTTATGTTAACATTCCGGAATGTTTGTTCGGATTCAGAATGTATTCCGGAATTACAATTCCGGAATGTTAAATTCGATTTTAGAATGTGTTATGTTAACATTCCGGAATGTTCACTTTGGATTTTAGAATGTGTTATGTTAACATTCCGGAATGTTTTGGATTTTATGTGTATGTTACATTCCGGAATGTTTAGTTCGGAATTCAGAATGTATTCCGGAATTACAATTCCGGAATGTTAAATTCAGATTTTAGAATGTGTTATGTTAACATTCCGGAATGTTCACTTTGGATTTTAGAATGTGTTATGTTAACATTCCGGAATGTTCACTTGGATTTTAGAATGTGTTATGTTAACATTCCGGAATGTTTAGTTCGGAATTCAGAATGTATTCCGAATTAAATTCCGGAATGTTAAATTCAGATTTTAGAATGTGTTATGTTAACATTCCGGAATGTTGTTCTGGATTTTAGAATGTGTATGTTAAATTCCGGAATGTTTAGTTCGGAATTCAGAATGTATTCCGGAATTACAATTCCGGAATGTTAAATTCAGATTTTGAATGTTGTTATGTTAACATTCCGGAATGTTCACTTTGGATTTTAGAATGTGTTATGTTAACATTCCGAATGTTCACTTTGGATTTTAGAATGTGTTATGTTAACATTCCGGAATGTTCACTTTGGATTTTAGAAGTGTTATGTTACATTCCGGAATGTTTAGTTCGGAATTCAGAATGTATTCCGATTAACATTCCGGAATGTTAAATTCAGATTTTAGAATGTGTTATGTTTAACATTCCGGAATGTTCACTTTGGATTTTAGAATGTGTTATGTTAACATTCCGGAATGTTTAGTTCGGAATTCGAATGTATTCCGGATTACAATTCCGGAATGTTAAGTTCTGATTTTAGAATGTGTTATGTTAACATTCCGGAATGTTAAGTTCTGATTTTAGAATGTGTTAGGTTACATTCCGGAATGTTCACTTTGGATTTTAGAATGTGTTATGTTAACATTCCGGAATGTTTAGTTCGGAATTCAGAATGTATTCCGGAATTACAATTCCGGAATGTTAAATTCAGATTTTAGAATGTGTTATGTTAACATTCCGGAATGTTCACTTTGGATTTTAGAATGTGTTATGTTAACATTCCGGAATGTTCACTTTGGATTTTAGAATGTGTTATGTTAACATTCCGGAATGTTTAGTTCGGAATTCAGAATGTATTCCGGAATTACAATTCCGGAATGTTAAATTCAGATTTTAGAATGTGTTATGTTAACATTCCGGAATGTTCACTTTGGATTTTAGAATGTGTTATGTTAACATTCCGGAATGTTCACTTTGGATTTTAGAATGTGTTATGTTAACATTCCGGAATGTTTAGTTCGGAATTCAGAATGTATTCCGGAATTACAATTCCGGAATGTTAAATTCAGATTTTAGAATGTGTTATGTTAACATTCCGGAATGTTCACTTTGGATTTTAGAATGTGTTATGTTAACATTCCGGAATGTTTAGTTCGGAATTCAGAATGTATTCCGGAATTACATTCCGGAATGTTAAATTCATGATTTTAGAATGTGTTATGTTAACATTCCGGAATGTTCACTTTGGATTTAGAATGTGTTATGTTAACATTCCGGAATGTTTAGTTCGATTCAGAATGTATTCCGGAATTACAATTCCGGAATGTTAATTCAGATTTTAGAATGGGTTATGTTAACATTCCGGAATGTTCACTTTGGATTTTAGAATGTGTTATGTTAACATTCCGGAATGTTCACTTTGGATTTTAGAATGTGTTATGTTAACAGTCCGGAATGTTTAGTTCGGAATTCAGAATGTAATTCCGGAATTACAATTCCGGAATGTTAAATTCAGATTTTAGAATGTGTTATGTTAACATTCCGGAATGTTCATTTTGGATTTAGAATGTGTTATGTTAACATTCCGGAATGTTCACTTTGGATTTTAGAATGTGTTATGTTAACATTCCGGAATGTTTAAGTTCGGAATTCAGAATGTATTCCGGAATTACAATTCCGGAATGTTAAATTCAGATTTTAGAATGTGTTATGTTAACATTCCGGAATGTTCACTTTGGATTTTAGAATGTGTTATGTTAACATTCCGGAATGTTTAGTTCGGAATTCAGAATGTATTCCGGAATTACAATTCCGGAATGTTAAATTCTGATTTTAGAATGTGTTATGTTAACATTCCGGAATGTTCACTTTGGATTTTAGAATGTGTTATGTTAACATTCCGGAATGTTCACTTTGGATTTTAGAATGTGTTATGTTAAACATTCCGGCATGTTTAGTTCGGAATTCAGAATGTATTCCGGAATTACAATTCCGGAATGTTAAATTCAGATTTTAGAATGTGTTATGTTAACATTCCGGAATGTTCATTTGGATTTTAGAATGTGTTATGTTAACATTCCGGAATGTTCACTTTGGATTTTAGAATGTGTTATGTTAACATTCCGGAATGTTTAGTTCGGAATTCAGAATGTATTCCGGAATTACAATTCCGGAATGTTAAATTCAGATTTTAGATGTGTATGTTAACATTCCTGGAATGTTCACTTTGGATTTTAGAATGTGTTATGTTAACATTCCGGAATGTTCACTTTGGATTTTAGAATGTGTTATGTTAACATTCCGGAATGTTTAGTTCGGAATTCAGAATGTATTCCGGAATTACAATTCCGGAATGTTAAATTCAGATTTTAGAATGTGTTATGTTAACATTCCGGAATGTTCATTTTGGATTTTAGAATGTGTTATGTTAACATTCCGGAATGTTCACTTTGGATTTTAGAATGTGTTATGTTAACATTCCGGAATGTTTAGTTCGGAATTCAGAATGTATTCCGGAATTAAAATTCCGGAATGTTAAGTTCTGATTTTAGAATGTGTTATGTTAACATTCCGGAATGTTAAGTTCTGATTTTAGAATGTGTTATGTTAACATTCCGGAATGTTCACTTTGGATTTTAGAATGTGTTATGTTAACATTCCGGAATGTTTAGTTCGGAATTCAGAATGTATTCCGGAATTACAATTCCGGAATGTTAAATTCAGATTTTAGAATGTGTTATGTTAAATTCCGGAATGTTCAAGTTTGGATTTTAGAATGTGTTATGTTAACATTCCGGAATGTTCACTTGGATTTTAGAATGTGTTATGTTAACATTCCGGAATGTTAGTTCGGAATTCAGAATGTATTCGGAATTACAATTCCGGATGTTAATTCAGATTTTAGATGTGTTATGTTAACATCCGGAATGTTCACTTTGGATTTTAGAATGTGTTATGTTAACATTCCGGAATGTTCACTTTGGATTTTAGAATTGTTATGTTAACATTCCGGAATGTTTAGTTCGGAATTCAGAATGTATTCGGAATTACAATTCCGGAATGTTAAATTCAGATTTTAGAATGTGTTATGTTAACATTCCGGAATGTTCAGTTCGGAATTAGAATGTATTCCGTATTACAATTCCGGAATGTTAAATTCAGATTTTAGAATGTGTTATGTTAACATTCCGGAATGTTCACTTTGGATTTTAGAATGTGTTATGTTAACATTCCGGAATGTTCACTTTGGATTTTAGAATGTGTTATGTTAACATTCCGGAATGTTTAGTTCGGAATTCAGAATGTATTCCGGAATTACAATTCCGGAATGTTAAATTCTAGATTTTAGAATGTGTTATGTTAACATTCCGGAATGTTCACTTTGGATTTAGAATGTGTTATGTTAACATTCCGGAATGTTCACTTTGGATTTTAGAATGTGTTATGTTAACATTCCGGAATGTTTAGTTCGGAATTCAGAATGTATTCCGGAATTACAATTCCGAATGTTAAATTCAGATTTTAGAATGTGTTAATGTTAACATTCCGGAATAGTTCACTTTGGATTTAGAATGTGTTATGTTACATTCCGGACTGTAGTTCGGAATTCAGAATGTTTCCGGAATTACAATTCCGGAATGAGTAATTCAGATTTTTAGATTTTAATGTAACATTCCGAATGTTTCACTTTGTTAACAT
>VHQL01001423.1:0-36072 GCA_014673565.1 Sebastes schlegelii
AAACACATTTTTTATACTGGAAACATGCAAAACATAAAAAATATGAAAAGGAACACTATTTTCTCAAATTTCACATTGGAATTCGCTTCCAAGTATCAAATCTTCATTCTGAGATCTATTTAATGCAAAAGTCTTTTTTTCATCACTAAACTTGCTTTAACTGTATTTCTCATCCAAAACAACTCAGAAACGCATTTCTCCTCAAGAAACACTGAAAAGTGCATTTATATGAAAAAGATGTGATTTCTCCACAGAAACACATTTTATATACTGGAAACATTCAAAACGTGAAAAAATATGAAAAGGAACACTGTTTTCTCAAATTTCATATTACAATTCGCCTCCAAGCATCAAAACTTCAGTCTGAGGTAAAACACCAGTTTTTATCACTAAACTCGTTTAATATGTCTTTCTCATCCAAAACTACTCAGAAATGCATTTCTCCTCCAGAAACATTGAAAAATGCATCAATATGAAAAAGATGTGATTTCTTCACAGAAACACATTTCTTATACTGGAAACATACACTAAACTTGCTTTAGCTGTATTTCTCATCCAAAACCACTCAGAAACGCATTTCTACTCAAGAAACACTGAAAAGTGGAATAATATGAAAAAGATGTGATTTTTCACAGAAACACATTTCATATACTGGAAACATGCAAAATGTGAAAAAATATGAAAAGGAACACTGTTTTCTCAAATTTCATATTACAATTCGCCTCCAAGCATCAAAACTTCAGTCTGAGCTTAATTCAAGGTAAAACACCAGTTTTTATCACTAAACTCGTTTAATATGTCTTTCTCATCCAAAACTACTCAGAAATGCATTTCTCCTCCAGAAACATTGAAAAATGCATCAATATGAAAAAGATGTAATTTCTTCACAGAAACACATTTCTTATACTGGAAACATACACTAAACTTGCTTTAGCTGTATTTCGTATCCAAAACAACTCAGAAACGTATTTCTCCTCAAAAACACTGAAAAGTGGAATAATATGAAAAAGATGTGATTTCTTCACAAAAACACATTTTATACACTGGAAACATGCAAAATGTGAAAAAATATGAAAAGGAACACTGTTTTCTCAAATTTCATATTACAATACGCCTCCAAGCATCAAAACTTCAGTCTGAGCTTAATTCAAGGTAAAACACCAGTTTTTATCACTAAACTCGTTTAATATGTCTTTCTCATCCAAAACTACTCAGAAATGCATTTCTCCTCCAGAAACATTGAAAAATGCATCAATATGAAAAAGATGTGATTTCTTCACAGAAACACATTTCTTATACTGGAAACATACGCTAAACTTGCTTTAGCTGTATTTCTCATCCAAAACCACTCAGAAACGCATTTCTCCTCAAGAAACACTGAAAAGTGGAATAATATGAAAAAATGTGATTTCTTCACAGAAACACATTTTATACACTGGAAACATGCAAAATGTGAAAAAATATGAAAAGGAACACTGTTTTCTCAAATTTCATATTACAATTCGCCTCCAAGCATCAAAACTTCAGACTGAGCTTAATTCAAGGTAAAAACACCAGTTTTTATCACTAAACTCGTTTAATATGTCTTTCTCATCCAAAACTACTCAGAAACGCATTTCTCCTCAAGAAACACTGAAAAGTGCATCAATATGAAAAAGATGTAATTTCTTCACAGAAACACATTTCTTATACTGGAAACATACACTAAACTTGCTTGAGCTGTATTTCTCATCCAAAACCATTCAGAAACGAATTTCTCCTCAAGAAACACTGAAAAGTGCATTTATATGAAAAAGATGTGATTTCTCCACAGAAACATTTTTATATACTGGAAACATGCAAAACGTGAAAAAATATGAAAAGGAACACTATTTTCTCAAATTTCACATTGGAATTCGCTTCCAAGTATCAAATCTTCATTCTGAGATCTATTCTATGCAAAACTCTTGTTTCCATCACTAAACTTGCTTTGCAACAGTGAAGCTCGAGACCCTTAAAATATCAAATTTTTCACCACGTCTGATAAGCCTGCCAACCCTAACAACTTTTTGAGCATGCTAAGGTCGTCAAAAAGGCGATTCATTTGGGAGAAGAAAAAGAAAAAGAAGAATTAAAGCTGCGAACAGCGATGAACGGGCCTTCGCCCCTCCTCGCGGGTCGGGGTTGCTGGCGGGATGCCAACCGACCGGGTACCATGAAACCGAAACTCTGACGAGCGCCATGACGCCTGCCGCAAGGCTCTACGACAAGCGCTTCACGAGTTATGAAGGGGGGGCGTGACTAATGTGAAGGGGCGGGGATAACAACACCAACTTAACAGGCACTCTCTGCTGAGTGATATAACACCTCCCACAAGACTCTACGACAAAGGGATCATGAGTTATGAAAAGGGGCTAATGAGTAGGGGGCGGGCATAACCTTCACCAACGAAATAGGCACTCTCCGCTGAGTGATATGACACCTCCCACAAGACTCTACGACAAACGGTTCATGAGTTATGAAAGGGGGCGGGGCTAATGTATAGGGGGCGTGGCTATGACTATATTTTCGCATTTACATATAATCAGGACTGGACCCTTATCATACCTGAGAAATTTGGGGCAGATCGGACTATGTACAGTTGAGTTACAATAACTGCCTGTTTCATGGCGAATGGCTCAAAATGGCCGCCATGCCACGGTCAGGTCGTTAAGTGAAAACTCACCATTTTCATAACTTTTCATCCTCAAGGTCTTAAGATGGTCCTGACCAAATTTCAAATCGATCTTATTAAATCTGTAGAAGGAGTTTGTTAAAGTACGCGGCCTATAAAACGCTAAAAATGACATGAAAATCCAATATGGCCGACTTCTGGGTGGGCTGGAAGCTAATGAAACCCAATGAGGAATATGTTCAAATGATGAGTGGATATGCATACCAAATTTCATGAATATCGGATCAACTTTGACAAAGTTAAGATTTCAACGCGTTATGGGGCGCTATAGAGCCGGCTAAACACACTGAGCCTAACGGCTATACATTTACATAAAGTTCACAGGTGTCCATCTTTTTGACAACTTTCATGAGTTTTCGAGTATCCCAAGGGCGCCAAAGGCATGTTCAAAGGATAAAAGACATAAGGGGGCGCTAGAGAGCCAACTTGCCACGCCCAAGCAAAATTTCACTACTAAAATAAAGTAAATACTAGTTTGGATGTGTGTGTAAAGTTTCATAATTTTTTGTGCATCCTAAAGTCCTCAAACGTGTTCGTAATTTTAAAAAAACGCAGGAAGTCCGAGATCGCTGACTTCCTGCCACTCCACGGCAACATGGTGCGATAACTTTTTGATCTTTGGATAACTTTTCATCACAAAGGTCTCAAGACTGTACTGACCAAGTTTGAAGTTGCTCGGGTTAAATCTCTATGACTAGTTCGTAAAAGTATGCATAAAATACATAAATGACATGAAAAAAACAAAATTCAATATGGCCGACTTCCGGGTGGGCGGAGCTAATGCAACCCAATGAGGAATATGTTTCAAATAATGAGTGGGATATGCATGCCAAATTTCATGAATATCGGATCAACTTTGACCAAACTACGGCAAACCCACACTTTAGGGGGCGCTATAGAGCCGGCTAAACACAATGAACCTAATGGCTGTACATTTACATAAGGTCACAGATGTCCATCATACTGCCAAGTTTCATGCGTTTCCGAGTACCTCAAGGTATGTTCAAAATCTAAAAGACATAAGGGGGGCGCTAGAGAGCCAACGTGCCACGCCCATGCAACATTTTACCACTTAAATAAAGTAATTACTAGTTTTGATGTGCGTGTAAAGTTTCATAATTTTTTGTGCATCCTAAAGTCTTCAAACATGTGTTCGTAAATTAAAAAAAAAACGCAGGAAGTCCAAGATCGTTGACTTGCTGTTGGCCGAAAAATTCTCAAAAATATTTAACACGAACTTCAAGACGTATGCAATGACATACTTGAATTTCATGAAGATCGAAGAAACTTTCCCTGAAAAACTGCTTACGTTAGAGGGCGCTATCTCGCCCGCTGGCGACACCCGAGCCGGGTCACAACAGAACTTTGAATTTCCCACCAGTTCTGATGCATATTCCATTTTTGGTGAGTTTTTGGGATGGGAAAGGCCTCAAAAACGCGATATTCCAGCGGAAAAACAATAATAATCCTTAGAAAAACAATAGGTTTCCTTGCACTTTCTTGCCAGGACACCGTTGGGGTCCTGGCACTTTCGTGCTCGGGCCCTAATAATAAGAATCATTTGAAGAACAATAGGTCCTCGGACCCGACTTTGTCGGTGCTCGGGCCCTAATTAAAGCTGCAAGCAGCGATGAACGGGCCTTCGCCCTTATGGGCACGTCTGGGGAATGCGCACGTCAGGGAACACGCTGTCGTGGCACGTATATGTGCCACGACAGCGTTTGGCCTGAAGGCACGTATATGTCTTCAGGCCAAACATGTCAAATTTGGGGAAGATTGGACAATGTATAGTCAATTTACAACAACTTCCTGTTTCCTGTAGGGGGCGCTATGACTATCACGCATAATACCACATATATGTCTTCAGGCCTGGACTATTATCCAGCTTGTGAAGTTTGGAGCAGATTGGACTATGTAAAGTCAAGTTACAACAGCTTCCTGTGTCACGGCGACTCAGCGAAATTCTCCGCCACGCCACGTCAACACCGTTTCATGAAAACTCACGATTTGAGTAACTTTTCATCACAAAGGTCTTAAGATACTACTGACCAAATTTGAAGTTGATCGGGTTAAATCTCTAGGAGGAGTTCGTAAAAGTATGCATAAAATACATAAATTACATGAAAAACACAAAATTCAATATGGGCCGACCTCCGGGTGGGCGGAGCTAATGAAACCCAATGAGACATATGTTAGCAATAATGAGCTGGATATGCATACCAAATTTCATGAATATCGGATAAATTTTGTCCAAATCACAGCCTTCCACGCGGTAGGGGGCGCTATAGAGCCGGCTAAACACGCTAAGCCCAATCGCTGTACATTCACGTAAAGTTTCCGGGTGTCCATCGTTTTGCCAAGTTTCATGAGTTTTCGAGTATACCAAGGGCGTCAAAGGCATGTTCAAAGTCTAAAAGACATAAGAGGGTGCTAGAGAGCCGACATGCCACGCCCACGCGTGGGCGTGGCATTTATTATTTTGTAATAAATGCAAATTACGAGTTTGGATGTGCGTGTAAAGTTTCATGAATTTTGTGCATCCTAAAGTCCTCAAACATGTGTTCGTAAATTTAAAAAAAAGGCAGGAAGTCCAAGGTGGCTGACTTCCT
Organism: Sebastes schlegelii; assembly: GCA_014673565.1. NCBI lineage: Eukaryota > Metazoa > Chordata > Actinopteri > Perciformes > Sebastidae > Sebastes > Sebastes schlegelii. The sequence goes on from VHQL01001423.1 coordinate 5,323, forward strand.
GTTGGCCAAAAAAATCTCAAAAATATTTAATCCAGGTATGAAGATTTGAGCAATGACATACTTGAATTACGTGAAGATCGAAGAAACTTTCTCATATTCCACTTTTGGTGAGTTTTTGGCTAAGGTCCTAAAAAGGCAATCTCCGGCAGAAAAAGAATAATCTTTAGAAAAACAATAGGTTTCCTGGCACTTTCGTGCTCGGGCCCTAATTAAAGCTGCAAGCAGCGATGAACGGGCCCTCGCCCCCGCAGGCACGTCTGGGGAACGCGCACGTCGGAGAACCCGCTGTCGTGCATTCCCGTGAAACTCGGAAACTGCACGCAACAGTTAGAGTGAATTTTCTGCTTGGAGCGTGTGGCGCTGGAAATGACCTGTTGAGAACATGTGGGGCATCCTTAAATGAGGATGGCTGGCAGTATACAACCATTTCCTGTTGCCAGTAGGTGGCGCTATGACTATCCATCATAATACCACGTCTTCAGGCCGGGACTCTTATAAAATATGTCAAATTTGGGGAAGATTTGACAATGTACAGTGAATTTACAACAACTTCCTGTTTCCTGTAGGCGCTATGTCAGTAGTATCTTAAGTCCTTTGTGATGAAAAGTTATCCAAAGAAATTTGTTTATTTGAGAAAGACATATTAAACGAGGTTAGTGATGAAAACTGGCGTTTTAACTTGAATTAAGCTCAGACTGAAGTTTTGATGCTTGGTGGCGAATTGTAATGTGAAATTTGAGAAAACAGTGTTCCTTTTCATATTTTTTCATGTTTTGCATGTTTCCAGTATAAAAAATGTGTTTCTGTGAAGAAATCACATCTTTTTCATATACTTTTCAGCGTTTCTGAGTGGTTTTGGATGAGAAATACAGTTAAAGCAAGTTTAGTGTATGTTTCCAGTATAAAAAATGTGTTTCTGTGAAGAAATTACATCTTTTTCATATAAATGCACTTTTCAGTTTTGAGGAGAAATACATATACAGGAGCGAAATTCACATTAGCCTATGGAAACATTAGATATCAGCGAATAAGCCTACAGTGATGACCTCACTATGGACCTCAGACAGTCTGAATAAGCCCCCCGCTCCACAAACACCACCCCTAGCCCCCACCCATCCCCCCAGCACACTGGTCAACATTTTTTGCAATATTTTCTAGTATGTCTTTCTCATCCTAAACCACTCAGAAACGCATTTCTCCTCAAGAAACACTGAAAGTGCATTTATATGAAAAAGATGTAATTTCTTCACAGAAACACATTTTTTTTATACTGAAAACATACAAAACATGACAGAGTATGAAAAGGAACACTATTTTCTCAAATTTCACATTGGAATTCGCTTCCAAGTATCAAATCTTCATTCTGAGATCTATTCTATGCAAAACTCTTGTTTCCATCACTAAACTTGCTTTAACTGTATTTCTCATCCAAAACCACTCAGAAACGCATTTCTCCTCAAGAAACACTGAAGACATATACGTGGTATTATGCGTGATAGTCATAGCGCCCCCTACAGGAAACAGGAAGTTGTAAATTGACGATACATTGTCCAATCTTCCCCAAATTTGTTTTATAAGAGTGCGGGCTTGAAGACATATACGTGCCATTATGAGTGATAGTCGTAGCGCCACCTACTGGCAACAGGAAATGGTTGTATACTGCCAGCCATCCTCATAGAAGTGCTTTAAAGGATGCCCCACATGTTCTCAACAGGTCATTTCCAGCGCCACACGCTCCAAGCAGAAAATTCACTCTAACTGTTGCGTGCAGTTTCCGAGTTTCACGGGAATGCACGACAGCGGGTTCTCCGACGTGCGCGTTCCCCAGACGTGCCCGCGGGGGCGAGGGCCCGTTCATCGCTGCTTGCAGCTTTAATTAGGGCCCGAGCACGAAAGTGCCAGGACCCCAACGGTGTGTGCCAACAGGAAGTCAGCCATGTTGGACTTCCTGCGTGATTTTAAAATTTACGAACGCATATTTGAAGACTTTAGGATGCACAAAAATGTATGAAACTTTACACGCACATCCAAACTCGTAATTACTTTATTTTAGTGGTGAAATTTTGCTTGGGCGTGGCATGTTGGCTCTCTAGCGCCCCCTTATGTCTTTTAGATTTTGAACATACCTTTAGGTACTGGAAAACTCATGAAATTTGGCAAAATGATGGACACCTGTGAACTCTATGTAAATGTATAGCCATTAGGCTCAGTGTGTTTAGCCGGCTCTATTGCGCCCCCTAACGCGTTGAAATTTGAACTTTGTCAAAGTTGATCCGATATTCTTGAAATTTCGTATGCATATCCCACTCATCATTTGAAACATATTCCTCATTGGGTTTCATTAGCTCCGCCCACCCAGAAGTCGGCCATATTGGATTCCATGTCATTTTTAGCGTTTTATAGGCCGCGTACTTTAACAAACTCCTCCTACGCCCCCCTACATAACTCGTGAAACGCTTGTCGTAGAGCCTTGCGGCAGGCGTCATGGCGCTCGTCAGAGTTTCGGTTTCACGGTACCCCGGCCGCGTCGGTCGGCATCCCCGACCCGCGAGGAGGGGCGAGGGCCCGTTCATCGCTGCTTGCAGCTTTAATTCTTCTTTTTCTTTTTCTTCTCCCAAATGAATCGCCTTTTTGACGACCTTAGCATGCCCCAAAAGTTGTTAGGGTTGGCAGGCTTATCAGACGTGGTGAAATATTTGATATTTTAAGGGTCTCGAGCTTCACTGTTGCTAGCGCCCCCTAGAAAAATGGAAAAATGTATATCCGCGGTCCGGTTTCACCTACAAGTATGAAATTTGGCAGACAGATGTAACATGTGGAGACACACAATTTTATGTGCGATTTTGCCCATTTTTCGCCCATTTTTGGGGTTTTATAGGCCGCGTACTTTAACGAAACTCCTCCTACAGATTTAATCAGATCGACTTGAAATTTGGTCAGGACCATCTTAAGACCTTTGGAATGAAAAGTTATCAAAATGGTGAGTTTTCACTCAACGACCTAACCGTGGCGTGGCGGCCATTTTGAGCCATTCGCCACGAAACAGGAAGTTGCTGTAACTCAACTGTACATAGTCCGTTCTGCCCCAAATTTCTCAGGTATGATAAGGGTTCAGCCATGAGGACATGTACATGAAAAAATATACTCATACCCCCCGCCCCAAGGCGTTAGCCACGCCCCCTTTCATAACTCATAAACCGTTTGTCGTACAGGCTTACTGGAGGTGTCATATCACTCAGCAGAGAGTGCCTGCTAAGTTGGTATTGTTATCCCCGCCCCTACACATAAGCCACGCCCCCTTTCATAACTCGTTTTTTCTACATGTGAAGTCTTACTATTCTTACATTTTTTGCCGCGCTACTTCTCCCGCAGCGTTGCCAACACCTGTAAAAAAAGTACATCACAACGTGCGTAATGATCAGGAATGGTGTGCCATGACCGGTCTAAGAGATTCGCGCAGCGGTCTCCGAAAAAATCAGCCGAAAGCGCGATTTCTTTGGTCTCACGTTAACTGTTTATTTAGCTAGCTAGCTAGAGGTACAATTCAGCCGATTAGCATGTTAAGGTTGAACTTTATGAAAAGCCCCCAACTCTCATTGTATGATAACAGGCAACTAGGTATTCACCTAGTTTTCAAAATAAAAGTCCTCAACTCTTACTCTATGTTAACAGGAAACTAAACCCCCCCAATCACCATGGCAACCAGCAGTGTGTGTCAAATACAGAAATGAGGAGGAAAAAAAACAAAACATTATGTGTCAGCGTATACAGTAATAACAGGAGCGAAATTCACATTAGCCTATGGAAACATTAGATATCAGCGAATAAGCCTACAGTGATGACCTCACTATAGACCTCAGACAGTCTGAATCTGCCCCCCCTCCACAAACACCACCCCTAGACCCCACCCATCCCCCCAGCACCAGGCACACTAGTATGTAGTATTTTCTAGTATGTCTTTCTCATCCTAAACCACTCAGAAACGCATTTCTCCTCAAGAAACACTGAAAAATGTGTTTCTGTGAAAAAGATGTAATTTCTTCACAGAAACACATTTTTTATACTGGAAACATGCAAAACATAAAAAATATGAAAAGGAATACTATTTTCTCAAATTTCACAATAGAATTCGCTTCCAAGTATCAAAACTTCAGTCTGAGCTTAATTCACTTTAAAACACCAGTTTTTATCACTAAACTCGTTTAATATGTCTTTCTCATCCAAAACTACTCAGAAATGCATTTCTCCTCCAGAAACATTGAAAAATGCATCAATATGAAAAAGATGTGATTTCTTCACAGAAACACATTTCTTATACTGGAAACATACACTAAACTTGCTTTAGCTGTATTTCTCATCCAAACCCAATCAGAAACGCATTTCTCCTCAAGAAACACTGAAAAGTGGAATAATATGAAAAAGATGTGATTTCTTCACAGAAACACATTTTATACACTGGAAACATGCAAAACATAAAAAATATGAAAAGGAACACTATTTTCTCAAATTTCACATTGGAATTCGCTTCCAAGTATCAAATCTTCATTCTGAGATCTATTCTATGCAAAACTCTTGTTTCCGTCACTAAACTTGCTTTAACTGTATTTCTCATCCAAAACAACTCAGAAACGCATTTCTCCTCAAGAAACACTGAAAAGTGCATTTATATGAAAAAGATGTGATTTCTCCACAGAAACACATTTTATATACTGGAAAAATGCAAAACGTGAAAAAATATGAAAAGGAACACTGTTTTCTCAAATTTCACATTACAATTCGCCTCCAAGCATCAAAACTTCAGTCTGAGCTTAATTCACTTTAAAACCCAGTTTTTATCACTAAACTCGTTTATATGTCTTTCTCATCCAAAACTACTCAGAAATGCATTTCTCCTCCAGAAACATTGAAAAATGCATAAATATGAAAAAGATGTAATTTCTTCACAGAAACACATTTCTTATACTGGAAACATACACTAAACTTGCTTTAGCTGTATTTCTCATCCAAAACCACTCAGAAACGCATTTCTCCTCAAGAAACACTGAAAAGTGGAATAATATGAAAAAGATGTGATTTCTTCACAGAAACACATTTCTTATACTGGAAACATACACTAAACTTGCTTTAGCTGTATTTCTCATCCAAAACCACTCAGAAACGCATTTCTCCTCAAGAAACACTGAAAAGTGGAATAATATGAAAAAGATGTGATTTCTTCACAGAAACACATTTTATACACTGGAAACATGCAAAATGTGAAAAAATATGAAAAGGAACACTGTTTTCTCAAATTTCATATTACAATACGCCTCCAAGCATCAAAACTTCAGTCTGAGCTTAATTCAAGGTAAAACACCAGTTTTTATCACTAAACTCGTTTAATATGTCTTTCTCATCCAAAACTACTCAGAAATGCATTTCTCCTCCAGAAACATTGAAAAATGCATCAATATGAAAAAGATGTGATTTCTTCACAGAAACACATTTCTTATACTGGAAACATACGCTAAACTTGCTTTAGCTGTATTTCTCATCCAAAACCACTCAGAAACGCATTTCTCCTCAAGAAACACTGAAAAGTGGAATAATATGAAAAAATGTGATTTCTTCACAGAAACACATTTTATACACTGGAAACATGCAAAATGTGAAAAAATATGAAAAGGAACACTGTTTTCTCAAATTTCATATTACAATTCGCCTCCAAGCATCAAAACTTCAGACTGAGCTTAATTCAAGGTAAAAACACCAGTTTTTATCACTAAACTCGTTTAATATGTCTTTCTCATCCAAAACTACTCAGAAACGCATTTCTCCTCAAGAAACACTGAAAAGTGCATCAATATGAAAAAGATGTAATTTCTTCACAGAAACACATTTCTTATACTGGAAACATACACTAAACTTGCTTGAGCTGTATTTCTCATCCAAAACCATTCAGAAACGAATTTCTCCTCAAGAAACACTGAAAAGTGCATTTATATGAAAAAGATGTGATTTCTCCACAGAAACACATTTTATATACTGGAAACATGCAAAACGTGAAAAAATATGAAAAGGAACACTATTTTCTCAAATTTCACATTGGAATTAGCTTCCAAGTATCAAATCTTCATTCTGAGATCTATTTTATGCAAAACTCTTGTTTCCATCACTAAACTTGCTTTGCAACAGTGAAGCTCGAGACCCTTAAAATATCAAATTTTTCACCACGTCTGATAAGCCTGCCAACCCTAACAACTTTCTGAGCATGCTAAGGTCGTCAAAAAGGCAATTCATTTGGGAGAAGAAAAATAAAAAGAAGAATTAAAGCTGCGAGCAGCGATGAACGGGCCTTCGCCCCTCCTCGCGGGTCGGGGTTGCTGGCGGGATGCCAACCGACCGGGTACCATGAAACCGAAACTCTGACGAGCGCCATGACGCCTGCCGCAAGGCTCTACGACAAGCGTTTCACGAGTTATGAAGGGGGGGCGTGACTAATGTGTAAGGGGCGGGGATAACAACACCAACAGGCACTCTCTGCTGAGTGATATAACACCTCCCACAAGACTCTACGACAAAGGGATCATGAGTTATGAAAAGTGGCTAATGAGTAGGGGGCGGGCATAACCTTCACCAATGAAATAGGCACTCTCCGCTGAGTGATATGACACCTCCCACAAGACTCTACGACAAACGGTTCATGAGTTATGAAAGGGGGCGGGGCTAATGTATAGGGGGCGTGGCTATGACTATATTTTCGCATTTACATATAATCAGGACTGGACCCTTAGCATACCTGAGAAATTTGGGGCAGATCGGACTATGTACAGTTGAGTTACAATAACTGCCTGTTTCATGGCGAATGGCTCAAAATGGCCGCCATGCCACGGTCAGGTCGTTAAGTGAAAACTCACCATTTTCATAACTTTTCATCCTCAAGGTCTTAAGATGGTCCTGACCAAATTTCAAATCGATCTTATTAAATCTGTAGAAGGAGTTTGTTAAAGTACGCGGCCTATAAAACGCTAAAAATGACATGAAATCCAATATGGCCGACTTCTGGGTGGGCGGAGCTAATGAAACCCAATGAGGAATATGTTTCAAATGATGAGTGGGATATGCATACCAAATTTCATGAATATCGGATCAACTTTGACAAAGTTAAGATTTCAACGCGTTATGGGGCGCTATAGAGCCGGCTAAACACACTGAGCCTAACGGCTATACATTTACATAAAGTTCACAGGTGTCCATCTTTTTGACAACTTTCATGAGTTTTCGAGTATCCCAAGGGCGCCAAAGGCATGTTCAAAGGATAAAAGACATAAGGGGGCGCTAGAGAGCCAACTTGCCACGCCCAAGCAAAATTTCACTACTAAAATAAAGTAAATACTAGTTTGGATGTGTGTGTAAAGTTTCATAATTTTTTGTGCATCCTAAAGTCCTCAAACGTGTTCGTAATTTTAAAAAAACGCAGGAAGTCCGAGATCGCTGACTTCCTGCCACTCCACGGCAACATGGTGCGATAACTTTTTGATCTTTGGATAACTTTTCATCACAAAGGTCTCAAGACTGTACTGACCAAGTTTGAAGTTGATCGGGTTAAATCTCTATGACTAGTTCGTAAAAGTATGCATAAAATACATAAATGACATGAAAAAAACAAAATTCAATATGGCCGACTTCCGGGTGGGCGGAGCTAATGCAACCCAATGAGGAATATGTTTCAAATAATGAGTGGGATATGCATGCCAAATTTCATGAATATCGGATCAACTTTGACCAAACTACGGCAACCCACACTTTAGGGGGCGCTATAGAGCCGGCTAAACACAATGAACCTAATGGCTGTACATTTACATAAAGGTCACAGATGTCCATCATACTGCCAAGTTTCATGCGTTTCCGAGTACCTCAAGGTATGTTCAAAATCTAAAAGACATAAGGGGGCGCTAGAGAGCCAACGTGCCACGCCCATGCAACATTTTACCACTTAAATAAAGTAATTACTAGTTTTGATGTGCGTGTAAAGTTTCATAATTTTTTGTGCATCCTAAAGTCTTCAAACATGTGTTCGTAAATTAAAAAAAAAACGCAGGAAGTCCAAGATCGTTGACTTGCTGTTGGCCGAAAAATTCTCAAAAATATTTAACACGAACTTCAAGACGTATGCAATAACATACTTGAATTTCATGAAGATCGAAGAAACTTTCCCTGAAAAACTGCTTACGTTAGAGGGCGCTATCTCACCCGCTGGCGACACCCGAGCCGGGTCACAACAGAACTTTGAATTTCCCACCAGTTTTGATGCATATTCCATTTTTGGTGAGTTTTTGGGGATGGGAAAGGCCTCAAAAACGCGATATTCCAGCGGAAAAACAATAATAATCCTTAGAAAAACAATAGGTTTCCTTGCACTTTCTTGCCAGGACACCGTTGGGGTCCTGGCACTTTCGTGCTCGGGCCCTAATAATAAGAATCATTCGAAGAACAATAGGTCCTCGTACCCGACTTTGTCGGTGCTCGGGCCCTAATTAAAGCTGCAAGCAGCGATGAACGGGCCCTCGCCCTTATGGGCACGTCTGGGGAATGCGCACGTCAGGGAACACGCTGTCGTGGCACGTATATGTCTTCAGGCCAAGACTCTTATAAAACATGTCAAATTTGGGGAAGATTGGACAATGTATAGTCAATTTACAACAACTTCCTGTTTCCTGTAGGGGGCGCTATGACTATCACGCATAATACCACATATATGTCTTCAGGCCTGGACTATTATCCAGCTTGTGAAGTTTGGAGCAGATTGGACTATGTAAAGTCAAGTTACAACAGCTTCCTGTGTCACGGCGACTCAGCGAAATTCTCCGCCACGCCACGTCAACACCGTTTCATGAAAACTCACGATTTGAGTAACTTTTTATCACAAAGGTCTTAAGATACTACTGACCAAATTTGAAGTTGATCGGGTTAAATCTCTAGGAGGAGTTCGTAAAAGTATGCATAAAATACATAAATTACATGAAAAACACAAAATTCAATATGGCCGACCTCCGGGTGGGCGGAGCTAATGAAACCCAATGAGACATATGTTAGCAATAATGAGCTGGATATGCATACCAAATTTCATGAATATCGGATAAATTTTGTCCAAATCACAGCCTTCCACGGGGTAGGGGGCGCTATAGAGCCGGCTAAACACGCTAAGCCCAATCGCTGTACATTCACGTAAAGTTTCCGGGTGTCCATCGTTTTGCCAAGTTTCATGAGTTTTCGAGTATACCAAGGCATGTTCAAAGTCTAAAAGACATAAGGGGGTGCTAGAGAGCCGACATGCCACGCCCACGCATGGGCGTGGGCGTGGCATTTATTATTTTGTAATAAATGCAAATTACGAGTTTGGATGTGCGTGTAAAGTTTCATGAATTTTTGTGCATCCTAAAGTCCTCAAACATGTGTTCGTAAATTTAAAAAAAAGGCAGGAAGTCCAAGGTGGCTGACTTCCTGTTGGCCAAAAAAATCTCAAAAATATTTAATCCAGGTATGAAGATGTGAGCAATGACATACTTGAATTACGTGAAGATCGAAGAAACTTTCTCATATTCCACTTTTGGTGAGTTTTTGGCTAAGGTCCTAAAAAGGCAATCTCCCGGCAGAAAAAGAATAATCTTTAGAAAAACAATAGGTTTCCTGGCACTTTCGTGCTCGGGCCCTAATTAAAGCTGCAAGCAGCGATGAACGGGCCCTCGCCCCCGCAGGCACGTCTGGGGAACGCGCACGTCGGAGAACCCGCTGTCGTGCATTCCCGTGAAACTCGGAAACTGCACGCAACAGTTAGAGTGAATTTTCTGCTTGGAGCGTGTGGCGCTGGAAATGACCTGTTGAGAACATGTGGGGCATCCTTTAAATGAGGATGGCTGGCAGTATACAACCATTTCCTGTTGCCAGTAGGTGGCGCTATGACTATCCATCATAATACCACGTATATGTCTTCAGGCCGGGACTCTTATAAAATATGTCAAATTTGGGGAAGATTTGACAATGTACAGTGAATTTACAACAACTTCCTGTTTCCTGTAGGCGCTATGTCAGTAGTATCTTAAGTCCTTTGTGATGAAAAGTTATCCAAAGAAATTTGTTTATTTGAGAAAGACATATTAAACGAGGTTAGTGATGAAAACTGGCGTTTTAACTTGAATTAAGCTCAGACTGAAGTTTTGATGCTTGGTGGCGAATTGTAATGTGAAATTTGAGAAAACAGTGTTCCTTTTCATATTTTTTCACGTTTTGCATGTTTCCAATATAAAAAATGTGTTTCTGTGAAGAAATCACATCTTTTTCATATACTTTTCAGCGTTTCTGAGTGGTTTTGGATGAGAAATACAGTTAAAGCAAGTTTAGTGTATGTTTCCAGTATAAAAAATGTGTTTCTGTGAAGAAATTACATCTTTTTCATATAAATGCACTTTTCAGTTTTGAGGAGAAATACATATACAGGAGCGAAATTCACATTAGCCTATGGAAACATTAGATATCAGCGAATAAGCCTACAGTGATGACCTCACTATGGACCTCAGACAGTCTGAATAAGCCCCCCCTTCACAAACACCACCCCTAGCCCCCACCCATCCCCCCAGCACCATTTTTTGCAATATTTTCTAGTATGTCTTTCTCATCCTAAACCACTCAGAAACGCATTTCTCCTCAAGAAACACTGAAAGTGCATTTATATGAAAAAGATGTAATTTCTTCACAGAAACACATTTTTTTTATACTGAAAACATACAAAACATGACAGAGTATGAAAAGGAACACTATTTTCTCAAATTTCACATTGGAATTCGCTTCCAAGTATCAAATCTTCATTCTGAGATCTATTCTATGCAAAACTCTTGTTTCCATCACTAAACTTGCTTTAACTGTATTTCTCATCCAAAACCACTCAGAAACGCATTTCTCCTCAAGAAACATTGAAGACATATACGTGGTATTATGCGTGATAGTCATAGCGCCCCCTACAGGAAACAGGAAGTTGTAAATTGACGATACATTGTCCAATCTTCCCCAAATTTGTTTTATAAGAGTGCGGGCTTGAAGACATATACGTGCCATTATGAGTGATAGTCGTAGCGCCACCTACTGGCAACAGGAAATGGTTGTATACTGCCAGCCATCCTCATAGAAGTGCTTTAAAGGATGCCCCACATGTTCTCAACAGGTCATTTCCAGCGCCACACGCTCCAAGCAGAAAATTCACTCTAACTGTTGCGTGCAGTTTCCGAGTTTCACGGGAATGCACGACAGCGGGTTCTCCGACGTGCGCGTTCCCCAGACGTGCCCGCGGGGGCGAGGGCCCGTTCATCGCTGCTTGCAGCTTTAATTAGGGCCCGAGCACGAAAGTGCCAGGACCCCAACGGTGTGTGCCAACAGGAAGTCAGCCATGTTGGACTTCCTGCGTAATTTTAAAATTTACGAACGCATATTTGAAGACTTTAGGATGCACAAAAATGTATGAAACTTTACACGCACATCCAAACTCGTAATTACTTTATTTTAGTGGTGAAATTTTGCTTGGGCGTGGCATGTTGGCTCTCTAGCGCCCCCTTATGTCTTTTAGATTTTGAACATACCTTTAGGTACTGGAAAACTCATGAAATTTGGCAAAATGATGGACACCTGTGAACTCTATGTAAATGTATAGCCATTAGGCTCAGTGTGTTTAGCCGGCTCTATTGCGCCCCCTAACGCGTTGAAATTTGAACTTTGTCAAAGTTGATCCGATATTCTTGAAATTTCGTATGCATATCCCACTCATCATTTGAAACATATTCCTCATTGGGTTTCATTAGCTACGCCCACCCAGAAGTCGGCCATATTGGATTCCATGTCATTTTTAGCGTTTTATAGGCCGCGTACTTTAACAAACTCCTCCTACGCCCCCTACATAACTCGTGAAACGCTTGTCGTAGAGCCTTGCGGCAGGCGTCATGGCGCTCGTCTGAGTTTCGGTTTCATGGCACGCGTCGGTCGGCATCCCCGACCCGCGAGGAGGGGCGAGGGCCCGTTCATCGCTGCTTGCAGCTTTAATTCTTCTTTTTCTTTTTCTTCTCCCAAAAGAATCGCCTTTTTGACGACCTTAGCATGCCCCAAAAGTTGTTAGGGTTGGCAGGCTTATCAGACGTGGTGAAATATTTGATATTTTAAGGGTCTCGAGCTTCACTGTTGCTAGCGCCCCCTAGAAAAATGGAAAAATGTATATCCGCGGTCCGGTTTCACCTACAAGTATGAAATTTGGCAGACAGATGTAACATGTGGAGACACACAATTTTATGTGCGATTTTGCCCATTTTTCGCCCATTTTTGGGGTTTTATAGGCCGCGTACTTTAACGAACTCCTCCTACAGATTTAATCAGATCGACTTGAAATTTGGTCAGGACCATCTTAAGACCTTTGGAATGAAAAGTTATCAAAATGGTGAGTTTTCACTCAACGACTTAACCGTGGCGTGGCGGCCATTTTGAGCCATTCGCCACGAAACAGGAAGTTGCTGTAACTCAACTGTACATAGTCCGTTCTGCCCCAAATTTCTCAGGTATGATAAGGGTCCAGCCATGAGGACATGTACATGAAAAAATATACTCATACCCCCCGCCCCAAGGCGTTAGCCACGCCCCCTTTCATAACTCATAAACCGTTTGTCGTACAGGCTTACCGGAGGTGTCATATCACTCAGCAGAGAGTTCCTGTTTTATTGGTTGAGGTTAGCCCCGCCCCCTACACGTTATCCACGCCCCCTTTCATAACTCATGAACCGTTTGTCGTAGAGTCTTGTGGGAGGTGTCATATCACTCAGCAGAGAGTGCCTGCTAAGTTGGTATTGTTATCCCCGCCCCTACACATAAGCCACGCCCCCTTTCATAACTCGTTTTTTCTACATGTGAAGTCTTACTATTCCTCTTCTTACATTTTTTGCCGCGCTACTTCTCCTGCAGCGTTGCCAACACCTGTAAAAAAAGTACATCACAACGTGCGTAATGATCAGGAATGGTGTGCCATGACCGGTCTAAGAGATTCGCGCAGCGGTCTCCGAAAAAATCAGCCGAAAGCACGATTTCTTTGGTCTCACGTTAACTGTTTATTTAGCTAGCTAGCTAGAGGTACAATCAGCCGATTAGCATGTTAAGGTTGAACTTTATGAAAAGCCCCCAACTCTCATTGTATGATAACAGGCAACTAGGTATTCACCTAGTTTTCAAAATAAAAGTCCTCAACTCTTACTCTATGTAAACAGGAAACTAAACCCATGGCAACCAGCAGTGTGTGTCAAATACAGAAATGAGGAGAAAAAAAACAAAACATTATGTGTCAGCGTATACAGTAATAACAGGAGCGAAATTCACATTAGCCTATGGAAACATTAGATATCAGCGAATAAGCCTACAGTGATGACCTCACTATGGACCTCAGACAGTCTGAATCTGCCCCCCCTCCACAAACACCACCCCTAGCCCCCACCCATCCCCCCAGCACCAGGCACACTAGTATGTAGTATTTTCTAGTATGTCTTTCTCATCCTAAACCACTCAGAAACGCATTTCTCCTCAAGAAACACTGAAAAATGTGTTTCTGTGCAAAAGATGTAATTTCTTCACAGAAACACATTTTTTATACTGGAAACATGCAAAACATAAAAAATATGAAAAGGAATACTATTTTCTCAAATTTCACATTAGAATTCGCTTCCAAGTATCAAAACTTCAGTCTGAGCTTAATTCACTTTAAAACACCAGTTTTTATCACTAAACTCGTTTAATATGTCTTTCTCATCCAAAACTACTCAGAAATGCATTTCTCCTCCAGAAACATTGAAAAATGCATCAATATGAAAAAGATGTAATTTCTTCACAGAAACACATTTCTTATACTGGAAACATACACTAAACTTGCTTTAGCTGTATTTCTCATCCAAAACCACTCAGAAACGCATTTCTCCTCAAGAAACACTGAAAAGTGGAATAATATGAAAAAGATGTGATTTCTTCACAGGAACACATTTTATACACTGGAAACATGCAAAATGTGAAAAAATATGAAAAGGAACACTGTTTTCTCAAATTTCATATTACAATTCGCCTCCAAGCATCAAAACTTCAGTCTGAGCTTAATTCAAGGTAAAACACCAGTTTTTATCACTAAACTCGTTTAATATGTCTTTCTCATCCAAAACTACTCAGAAATGCATTTCTCCTCCAGAAACATTGAAAAATGCATCAATATGAAAAAGATGTAATTTCTTCACAGAAACACATTTCTTATGCTGGAAACATACACTAAACTTGCTTTAGCTGTATTTCTCATCCAAAACCACTCAGAAACGCATTTCTCCTCAAGAAACACTGAAAAGTGGAATAATATGAAAAAGATGTGATTTCTTCACAGAAACACATTTCTTATACTGGAAACATACACTAAACTTGCTTTAGCTGTATTTCTCAACCAAAACCACTCAGAAACGCATTTCTCCTCAAGAAACACTGAAAAGTGGAATAATATGAAAAGATGTGATTTCTTCACAGAAACACATTTTATACACTGGAAACATGCAAAACATAAAAAATATGAAAAGGAACACTATTTTCTCAAATTTCACATTGGAATTCGCTTCCAAGTATCAAATCTTCATTCTGAGATCTATTCTATGCAAAACTCTTGTTTCCATCACTAAACTTGCTTTAACTGTATTTCTCATCCAAAACAACTCAGAAACGCATTTCTCCTCAAGAAACACTGAAAAGTGCATTTATATGAAAAAGATGTGATTTCTCCACAGAAACACATTTTATATACTGGAAAAATGCAAAACGTGAAAAAATATGAAAAGGAACACTGTTTTCTCAAATTTCACATTACAATTCGCCTCCAAGCATCAAAACTTCAGTCTGAGCTTAATTCACTTTAAAACACCAGTTTTTATCACTAAACTCGTTTAATATGTCTTTCTCATCCAAAACTACTCAGAAATGCATGTCTCCTCCAGAAACATTGAAAAATGCATCAATATGAAAAAGATGTAATTTCTTCACAGAAACACATTTCTTATACTGGAAACATACACTAAACTTGCTTTAGCTGTATTTCTCATCCAAAACCACTCAGAAACGCATTTCTCCTCAAGAAACACTGAAAAGTGGAATAATATGAAAAAGATGTGATTTCTTCACAGAAACACATTTTATACACTGGAAACATGCAAAATGTGAAAAAATATGAAAAGGAACACTATTTTCTCAAATTTCATATTACAATTCGCCTCCAAGCATCAAAACTTCAGTTTGATATTAATTCAAGGTAAAACACCAGTTTTTATCACTAAACTCGTTTAATATGTCTTTCTCATCCAAAACTACTCAGAAATGCATTTCTCCTCCAGAAACATTGAAAAATGCATCAATATGAAAAAGATGTAATTTCTTCACAGAAACACATTTCTTATACTGGAAACATACACTAAACTTGCTTTAGCTGTATTTCTCATCCAAAACCACTCAGAAACGCATTTCTCCTCAAGAAACACTGAAAAGTGAAATAATATGAAAAAGATGTGATTTCTTCACAGAAACACATTTCTTATACTGGAAACATACACTAAACTTGCTTTAGCTGTATTTCTCATCCAAAACCACTCAGAAACGCATTTCTCCTCAAGAAACACTGAAAAGTGAAATAATATGAAAAAGATGTGATTTCTTCACAGAAACACATTTCTTATACTGGAAACATACACTAAACTTGCTTTAGCTGTATTTCTCATCCAAAACCACTCAGAAACGCATTTCTCCTCAAGAAACACTGAAAAGTGGAATAATATGAAAAAGATGTGATTTCTTCACAGAAAATTTTTTTTTATACTGGAAACATACAAAACAAGGAACACTATTTTCTCAAATTTCACATTGGAATTCGCTTCCAAGTATCAAATCTTCATTCTGAGATCTATTCTATGCAAAACTCTTGTTTCCATCACTAAACTTGCTTTGCAACAGTGAAGCTCGAGACCCTTAAAATATCAAATTTTTCACCACGTCTGATAAGCCTGCCAACCCTAACAACTTTTTGAGCATGCTAAGGTCGTCAAAAAGGCGATTCATTTGGGAGAAGAAAAAGAAAAAGAAGAATTAAAGCTGCGAACAGCGATGAACGGGCCTTCGCCCCTCCTCGCGGGTCGGGGTTGCTGGCGGGATGCCAACCGACCGGGTACCATGAAACCGAAACTCTGACGAGCGCCATGACGCCTGCCGCAAGGCTCTACGACAAGCGCTTCACGAGTTATGAAGGGGGGGCGTGACTAATGTGAAGGGGGCGGGGATAACAACACCAACTTAACAGGCACTCTCTGCTGAGTGATATAACACCTCCCACAAGACTCTACGACAAAGGGATCATGAGTTATGAAAAGGGGCTAATGAGTAGGGGGCGGGCATAACCTTCACCAACGAAATAGGCACTCTCCGCTGAGTGATATGACACCTCCCACAAGACTCTACGACAAACGGTTCATGAGTTATGAAAGGGGGCGGGGCTAATGTATAGGGGGCGTGGCTATGACTATATTTTCGCATTTACATATAATCAGGACTGGACCCTTATCATACCTGAGAAATTTGGGGCAGATCGGACTATGTACAGTTGAGTTACAATAACTGCCTGTTTCATGGCGAATGGCTCAAAATGGCCGCCATGCCACGGTCAGGTCGTTAAGTGAAAACTCACCATTTTCATAACTTTTCATCCTCAAGGTCTTAAGATGGTCCTGACCAAATTTCAAATCGATCTTATTAAATCTGTAGAAGGAGTTTGTTAAAGTACGCGGCCTATAAAACGCTAAAAATGACATGAAATCCAATATGGCCGACTTCTGGGTGGGCGGAGCTAATGAAACCCAATGAGGAATATGTTTCAAATGATGAGTGGGATATGCATACCAAATTTCATGAATATCGGATCAACTTTGACAAAGTTAAGATTTCAACGCGTTATGGGGCGCTATAGAGCCGGCTAAACACACTGAGCCTAACGGCTATACATTTACATAAAGTTCACAGGTGTCCATCTTTTTGACAACTTTCATGAGTTTTCGAGTATCCCAAGGGCGCCAAAGGCATGTTCAAAGGATAAAAGACATAAGGGGGCGCTAGAGAGCCAACTTGCCACGCCCAAGCAAAATTTCACTACTAAAATAAAGTAAATACTAGTTTGGATGTGTGTGTAAAGTTTCATAATTTTTTGTGCATCCTAAAGTCCTCAAACGTGTTCGTAATTTTAAAAAAACGCAGGAAGTCCGAGATCGCTGACTTCCTGCCACTCCACGGCAACATGGTGCGATAACTTTTTGATCTTTGGATAACTTTTCATCACAAAGGTCTCAAGACTGTACTGACCAAGTTTGAAGTTGATCGGGTTAAATCTCTATGACTAGTTCGTAAAAGTATGCATAAAATACATAAATGACATGAAAAAAACAAAATTCAATATGGCCGACTTCCGGGTGGGCGGAGCTAATGCAACCCAATGAGGAATATGTTTCAAATAATGAGTGGGATATGCATGCCAAATTTCATGAATATCGGATCAACTTTGACCAAACTACGGCAACCCACACTTTAGGGGGCGCTATAGAGCCGGCTAAACACAATGAACCTAATGGCTGTACATTTACATAAAGGTCACAGATGTCCATCATACTGCCAAGTTTCATGCGTTTCCGAGTACCTCAAGGTATGTTCAAAATCTAAAAGACATAAGGGGGCGCTAGAGAGCCAACGTGCCACGCCCATGCAACATTTTACCACTTAAATAAAGTAATTACTAGTTTTGATGTGCGTGTAAAGTTTCATAATTTTTTGTGCATCCTAAAGTCTTCAAACATGTGTTCGTAAATTAAAAAAAAAACGCAGGAAGTCCAAGATCGTTGACTTGCTGTTGGCCGAAAAATTCTCAAAAATATTTAACACGAACTTCAAGACGTATGCAATGACATACTTGAATTTCATGAAGATCGAAGAAACTTTCCCTGAAAAACTGCTTACGTTAGAGGGCGCTATCTCGCCCGCTGGCGACACCCGAGCCGGGTCACAACAGAACTTTGAATTTCCCACCAGTTCTGATGCATATTCCATTTTTGGTGAGTTTTTGGGGATGGGAAAGGCCTCAAAAACGCGATATTCCAGCGGAAAAAACAATAATAATCCTTAGAAAAACAATAGGTTTCCTTGCACTTTCTTGCCAGGACACCGTTGGGGTCCTGGCACTTTCGTGCTCGGGCCCTAATAATAAGAATCATTTGAAGAACAATAGGTCCTCGGACCCGACTTTGTCGGTGCTCGGGCCCTAATTAAAGCTGCAAGCAGCGATGAACGGGCCTTCGCCCTTATGGGCACGTCTGGGGAATGCGCACGTCAGGGAACACGCTGTCGTGGCACGTATATGTGCCACGACAGCGTTTGGCCTGAAGGCACGTATATGTCTTCAGGCCAAACATGTCAAATTTGGGGAAGATTGGACAATGTATAGTCAATTTACAACAACTTCCTGTTTCCTGTAGGGGGCGCTATGACTATCACGCATAATACCACATATATGTCTTCAGGCCTGGACTATTATCCAGCTTGTGAAGTTTGGAGCAGATTGGACTATGTAAAGTCAAGTTACAACAGCTTCCTGTGTCACGGCGACTCAGCGAAATTCTCCGCCACGCCACGTCAACACCGTTTCATGAAAACTCACGATTTGAGTAACTTTTCATCACAAAGGTCTTAAGATACTACTGACCAAATTTGAAGTTGATCGGGTTAAATCTCTAGGAGGAGTTCGTAAAAGTATGCATAAAATACATAAATTACATGAAAAACACAAAATTCAATATGGCCGACCTCCGGGTGGGCGGAGCTAATGAAACCCAATGAGACATATGTTAGCAATAATGAGCTGGATATGCATACCAAATTTCATGAATATCGGATAAATTTTGTCCAAATCACAGCCTTCCACGCGGTAGGGGGCGCTATAGAGCCGGCTAAACACGCTAAGCCCAATCGCTGTACATTCACGTAAAGTTTCCGGGTGTCCATCGTTTTGCCAAGTTTCATGAGTTTTCGAGTATACCAAGGGCGTCAAAGGCATGTTCAAAGTCTAAAAGACATAAGGGGGTGCTAGAGAGCCGACATGCCACGCCCACGCGTGGGCGTGGCATTTATTATTTTGTAATAAATGCAAATTACGAGTTTGGATGTGCGTGTAAAGTTTCATGAATTTTTGTGCATCCTAAAGTCCTCAAACATGTGTTCGTAAATTTAAAAAAAAGGCAGGAAGTCCAAGGTGGCTGACTTCCTGTTGGCCAAAAAAATCTCAAAAATATTTAATCCAGGTATGAAGATTTGAGCAATGACATACTTGAATTACGTGAAGATCGAAGAAACTTTCTCATATTCCACTTTTGGTGAGTTTTTGGCTAAGGTCCTAAAAAGGCAATCTCCCGGCAGAAAAAGAATAATCTTTAGAAAAACAATAGGTTTCCTGGCACTTTCGTGCTCGGGCCCTAATTAAAGCTGCAAGCAGCGATGAACGGGCCCTCGCCCCCGCAGGCACGTCTGGGGAACGCGCACGTCGGAGAACCCGCTGTCGTGCATTCCCGTGAAACTCGGAAACTGCACGCAACAGTTAGAGTGAATTTTCTGCTTGGAGCGTGTGGCGCTGGAAATGACCTGTTGAGAACATGTGGGGCATCCTTTAAATGAGGATGGCTGGCAGTATACAACCATTTCCTGTTGCCAGTAGGTGGCGCTATGACTATCCATCATAATACCACGTATATGTCTTCAGGCCGGGACTCTTATAAAATATGTCAAATTTGGGGAAGATTTGACAATGTACAGTGAATTTACAACAACTTCCTGTTTCCTGTAGGCGCTATGTCAGTAGTATCTTAAGTCCTTTGTGATGAAAAGTTATCCAAAGAAATTTGTTTATTTGAGAAAGACATATTAAACGAGGTTAGTGATGAAAACTGGCGTTTTAACTTGAATTAAGCTCAGACTGAAGTTTTGATGCTTGGTGGCGAATTGTAATGTGAAATTTGAGAAAACAGTGTTCCTTTTCATATTTTTTCACGTTTTGCATGTTTCCAATATAAAAAATGTGTTTCTGTGAAGAAATCACATCTTTTTCATATACTTTTCAGCGTTTCTGAGTGGTTTTGGATGAGAAATACAGTTAAAGCAAGTTTAGTGTATGTTTCCAGTATAAAAAATGTGTTTCTGTGAAGAAATTACATCTTTTTCATATAAATGCACTTTTCAGTTTTGAGGAGAAATACATATACAGGAGCGAAATTCACATTAGCCTATGGAAACATTAGATATCAGCGAATAAGCCTACAGTGATGACCTCACTATGGACCTCAGACAGTCTGAATAAGCCCCCCCTTCACAAACACCACCCCTAGCCCCCACCCATCCCCCCAGCACCATTTTTTGCAATATTTTCTAGTATGTCTTTCTCATCCTAAACCACTCAGAAACGCATTTCTCCTCAAGAAACACTGAAAGTGCATTTATATGAAAAAGATGTAATTTCTTCACAGAAACACATTTTTTTTATACTGAAAACATACAAAACATGACAGAGTATGAAAAGGAACACTATTTTCTCAAATTTCACATTGGAATTCGCTTCCAAGTATCAAATCTTCATTCTGAGATCTATTCTATGCAAAACTCTTGTTTCCATCACTAAACTTGCTTTAACTGTATTTCTCATCCAAAACCACTCAGAAACGCATTTCTCCTCAAGAAACATTGAAGACATATACGTGGTATTATGCGTGATAGTCATAGCGCCCCCTACAGGAAACAGGAAGTTGTAAATTGACGATACATTGTCCAATCTTCCCCAAATTTGTTTTATAAGAGTGCGGGCTTGAAGACATATACGTGCCATTATGAGTGATAGTCGTAGCGCCACCTACTGGCAACAGGAAATGGTTGTATACTGCCAGCCATCCTCATAGAAGTGCTTTAAAGGATGCCCCACATGTTCTCAACAGGTCATTTCCAGCGCCACACGCTCCAAGCAGAAAATTCACTCTAACTGTTGCGTGCAGTTTCCGAGTTTCACGGGAATGCACGACAGCGGGTTCTCCGACGTGCGCGTTCCCCAGACGTGCCCGCGGGGGCGAGGGCCCGTTCATCGCTGCTTGCAGCTTTAATTAGGGCCCGAGCACGAAAGTGCCAGGACCCCAACGGTGTGTGCCAACAGGAAGTCAGCCATGTTGGACTTCCTGCGTAATTTTAAAATTTACGAACGCATATTTGAAGACTTTAGGATGCACAAAAATGTATGAAACTTTACACGCACATCCAAACTCGTAATTACTTTATTTTAGTGGTGAAATTTTGCTTGGGCGTGGCATGTTGGCTCTCTAGCGCCCCCCTTATGTCTTTTAGATTTTGAACATACCTTTAGGTACTGGAAAACTCATGAAATTTGGCAAAATGATGGACACCTGTGAACTCTATGTAAATGTATAGCCATTAGGCTCAGTGTGTTTAGCCGGCTCTATTGCGCCCCCTAACGCGTTGAAATTTGAACTTTGTCAAAGTTGATCCGATATTCTTGAAATTTCGTATGCATATCCCACTCATCATTTGAAACATATTCCTCATTGGGTTTCATTAGCTACGCCCACCCAGAAGTCGGCCATATTGGATTCCATGTCATTTTTAGCGTTTTATAGGCCGCGTACTTTAACAAACTCCTCCTACGCCCCCTACATAACTCGTGAAACGCTTGTCGTAGAGCCTTGCGGCAGGCGTCATGGCGCTCGTCTGAGTTTCGGTTTCATGGCACGCGTCGGTCGGCATCCCCGACCCGCGAGGAGGGGCGAGGGCCCGTTCATCGCTGCTTGCAGCTTTAATTCTTCTTTTTCTTTTTCTTCTCCCAAAAGAATCGCCTTTTTGACGACCTTAGCATGCCCCAAAAGTTGTTAGGGTTGGCAGGCTTATCAGACGTGGTGAAATATTTGATATTTTAAGGGTCTCGAGCTTCACTGTTGCTAGCGCCCCCTAGAAAAATGGAAAAATGTATATCCGCGGTCCGGTTTCACCTACAAGTATGAAATTTGGCAGACAGATGTAACATGTGGAGACACACAATTTTATGTGCGATTTTGCCCATTTTTCGCCCATTTTTGGGGTTTTATAGGCCGCGTACTTTAACGAACTCCTCCTACAGATTTAATCAGATCGACTTGAAATTTGGTCAGGACCATCTTAAGACCTTTGGAATGAAAAGTTATCAAAATGGTGAGTTTTCACTCAACGACTTAACCGTGGCGTGGCGGCCATTTTGAGCCATTCGCCACGAAACAGGAAGTTGCTGTAACTCAACTGTACATAGTCCGTTCTGCCCCAAATTTCTCAGGTATGATAAGGGTCCAGCCATGAGGACATGTACATGAAAAAATATACTCATACCCCCCGCCCCAAGGCGTTAGCCACGCCCCCTTTCATAACTCATAAACCGTTTGTCGTACAGGCTTACCGGAGGTGTCATATCACTCAGCAGAGAGTTCCTGTTTTATTGGTTGAGGTTAGCCCCGCCCCCTACACGTTATCCACGCCCCCTTTCATAACTCATGAACCGTTTGTCGTAGAGTCTTGTGGGAGGTGTCATATCACTCAGCAGAGAGTGCCTGCTAAGTTGGTATTGTTATCCCCGCCCCTACACATAAGCCACGCCCCCTTTCATAACTCGTTTTTTCTACATGTGAAGTCTTACTATTCCTCTTCTTACATTTTTTGCCGCGCTACTTCTCCTGCAGCGTTGCCAACACCTGTAAAAAAAGTACATCACAACGTGCGTAATGATCAGGAATGGTGTGCCATGACCGGTCTAAGAGATTCGCGCAGCGGTCTCCGAAAAAATCAGCCGAAAGCACGATTTCTTTGGTCTCACGTTAACTGTTTATTTAGCTAGCTAGCTAGAGGTACAATCAGCCGATTAGCATGTTAAGGTTGAACTTTATGAAAAGCCCCCAACTCTCATTGTATGATAACAGGCAACTAGGTATTCACCTAGTTTTCAAAATAAAAGTCCTCAACTCTTACTCTATGTAAACAGGAAACTAAACCCATGGCAACCAGCAGTGTGTGTCAAATACAGAAATGAGGAGAAAAAAAACAAAACATTATGTGTCAGCGTATACAGTAATAACAGGAGCGAAATTCACATTAGCCTATGGAAACATTAGATATCAGCGAATAAGCCTACAGTGATGACCTCACTATGGACCTCAGACAGTCTGAATCTGCCCCCCCTCCACAAACACCACCCCTAGCCCCCACCCATCCCCCCAGCACCAGGCACACTAGTATGTAGTATTTTCTAGTATGTCTTTCTCATCCTAAACCACTCAGAAACGCATTTCTCCTCAAGAAACACTGAAAAATGTGTTTCTGTGCAAAAGATGTAATTTCTTCACAGAAACACATTTTTTATACTGGAAACATGCAAAACATAAAAAATATGAAAAGGAATACTATTTTCTCAAATTTCACATTAGAATTCGCTTCCAAGTATCAAAACTTCAGTCTGAGCTTAATTCACTTTAAAACACCAGTTTTTATCACTAAACTCGTTTAATATGTCTTTCTCATCCAAAACTACTCAGAAATGCATTTCTCCTCCAGAAACATTGAAAAATGCATCAATATGAAAAAGATGTAATTTCTTCACAGAAACACATTTCTTATACTGGAAACATACACTAAACTTGCTTTAGCTGTATTTCTCATCCAAAACCACTCAGAAACGCATTTCTCCTCAAGAAACACTGAAAAGTGGAATAATATGAAAAAGATGTGATTTCTTCACAGGAACACATTTTATACACTGGAAACATGCAAAATGTGAAAAAATATGAAAAGGAACACTGTTTTCTCAAATTTCATATTACAATTCGCCTCCAAGCATCAAAACTTCAGTCTGAGCTTAATTCAAGGTAAAACACCAGTTTTTATCACTAAACTCGTTTAATATGTCTTTCTCATCCAAAACTACTCAGAAATGCATTTCTCCTCCAGAAACATTGAAAAATGCATCAATATGAAAAAGATGTAATTTCTTCACAGAAACACATTTCTTATGCTGGAAACATACACTAAACTTGCTTTAGCTGTATTTCTCATCCAAAACCACTCAGAAACGCATTTCTCCTCAAGAAACACTGAAAAGTGGAATAATATGAAAAAGATGTGATTTCTTCACAGAAACACATTTCTTATACTGGAAACATACACTAAACTTGCTTTAGCTGTATTTCTCAACCAAAACCACTCAGAAACGCATTTCTCCTCAAGAAACACTGAAAAGTGGAATAATATGAAAAGATGTGATTTCTTCACAGAAACACATTTTATACACTGGAAACATGCAAAACATAAAAAATATGAAAAGGAACACTATTTTCTCAAATTTCACATTGGAATTCGCTTCCAAGTATCAAATCTTCATTCTGAGATCTATTCTATGCAAAACTCTTGTTTCCATCACTAAACTTGCTTTAACTGTATTTCTCATCCAAAACAACTCAGAAACGCATTTCTCCTCAAGAAACACTGAAAAGTGCATTTATATGAAAAAGATGTGATTTCTCCACAGAAACACATTTTATATACTGGAAAAATGCAAAACGTGAAAAAATATGAAAAGGAACACTGTTTTCTCAAATTTCACATTACAATTCGCCTCCAAGCATCAAAACTTCAGTCTGAGCTTAATTCACTTTAAAACACCAGTTTTTATCACTAAACTCGTTTAATATGTCTTTCTCATCAGAAATGCATTTCTCCTCCAGAAACATTGAAAAATGCATCAATATGAAAAAGATGTAATTTCTTCACAGAAACACATTTCTTATACTGGAAACATACACTAAACTTGCTTTAGCTGTATTTCTCATCCAAAACCACTCAGAAACGCATTTCTCCTCAAGAAACACTGAAAAGTGGAATAATATGAAAAAGATGTGATTTCTTCACAGAAACACATTTTATACACTGGAAACATGCAAAATGTGAAAAAATATGAAAAGGAACACTATTTTCTCAAATTTCATATTACAATTCGCCTCCAAGCATCAAAACTTCAGTTTGATATTAATTCAAGGTAAAACACCAGTTTTTATCACTAAACTCGTTTAATATGTCTTTCTCATCCAAAACTACTCAGAAATGCATTTCTCCTCCAGAAACATTGAAAAATGCATCAATATGAAAAAGATGTAATTTCTTCACAGAAACACATTTCTTATACTGGAAACATACACTAAACTTGCTTTAGCTGTATTTCTCATCCAAAACCACTCAGAAACGCATTTCTCCTCAAGAAACACTGAAAAGTGAAATAATATGAAAAAGATGTGATTTCTTCACAGAAACACATTTCTTATACTGGAAACATACACTAAACTTCCTTTAGCTGTATTTCTCATCCAAAACCACTCAGAAACGCATTTCTCCTCAAGAAACACTGAAAAGTGAAATAATATGAAAAAGATGTGATTTCTTCACAGAAACACATTTCTTATACTGGAAACATACACTAAACTTGCTTTAGCTGTATTTCTCATCCAAAACCACTCAGAAACGCATTTCTCCTCAAGAAACACTGAAAAGTGGAATAATATGAAAAAGATGTGATTTCTTCACAGAAAATTTTTTTTTATACTGGAAACATACAAAACAAGGAACACTATTTTCTCAAATTTCACATTGGAATTCGCTTCCAAGTATCAAATCTTCATTCTGAGATCTATTCTATGCAAAACTCTTGTTTCCATCACTAAACTTGCTTTGCAACAGTGAAGCTCGAGACCCTTAAAATATCAAATTTTTCACCACGTCTGATAAGCCTGCCAACCCTAACAACTTTTTGAGCATGCTAAGGTCGTCAAAAAGGCGATTCATTTGGGAGAAGAAAAAGAAAAAGAAGAATTAAAGCTGCGAACAGCGATGAACGGGCCTTCGCCCCTCCTCGCGGGTCGGGGTTGCTGGCGGGATGCCAACCGACCGGGTACCATGAAACCGAAACTCTGACGAGCGCCATGACGCCTGCCGCAAGGCTCTACGACAAGCGCTTCACGAGTTATGAAGGGGGGGCGTGACTAATGTGAAGGGGGCGGGGATAACAACACCAACTTAACAGGCACTCTCTGCTGAGTGATATAACACCTCCCACAAGACTCTACGACAAAGGGATCATGAGTTATGAAAAGGGGCTAATGAGTAGGGGGCGGGCATAACCTTCACCAACGAAATAGGCACTCTCCGCTGAGTGATATGACACCTCCCACAAGACTCTACGACAAACGGTTCATGAGTTATGAAAGGGGGCGGGGCTAATGTATAGGGGGCGTGGCTATGACTATATTTTCGCATTTACATATAATCAGGACTGGACCCTTATCATACCTGAGAAATTTGGGGCAGATCGGACTATGTACAGTTGAGTTACAATAACTGCCTGTTTCATGGCGAATGGCTCAAAATGGCCGCCATGCCACGGTCAGGTCGTTAAGTGAAAACTCACCATTTTCATAACTTTTCATCCTCAAGGTCTTAAGATGGTCCTGACCAAATTTCAAATCGATCTTATTAAATCTGTAGAAGGAGTTTGTTAAAGTACGCGGCCTATAAAACGCTAAAAATGACATGAAATCCAATATGGCCGACTTCTGGGTGGGCGGAGCTAATGAAACCCAATGAGGAATATGTTTCAAATGATGAGTGGGATATGCATACCAAATTTCATGAATATCGGATCAACTTTGACAAAGTTAAGATTTCAACGCGTTATGGGGCGCTATAGAGCCGGCTAAACACCACTGAGCCTAACGGCTATACATTTACATAAAGTTCACAGGTGTCCATCTTTTGACAACTTTCATGAGTTTTCGAGTATCCCAAGGGCGCCAAAGGCATGTTCAAAGGATAAAAGACATAAGGGGGCGCTAGAGAGCCAACTTGCCACGCCCAAGCAAAATTTCACTACTAAAATAAAGTAAATACTAGTTTGGATGTGTGTGTAAAGTTTCATAATTTTTTGTGCATCCTAAAGTCCTCAAACGTGTTCGTAATTTTAAAAAACGCAGGAAGTCCGAGATCGCTGACTTTCCTGCCACTCCACGGCAACATGGTGCGATAACTTTTTGATCTTTGGATAACTTTTCATCACAAAGGTCTCAAGACTGTACTGACCAAGTTTGAAGTTGATCGGGTTAAATCTCTATGACTAGTTCGTAAAAGTATGCATAAAATACATAAATGACATGAAAAAAACAAAATTCAATATGGCCGACTTCCGGGTGGGCGGAGCTAATGCAACCCAATGAGGAATATGTTTCAAATAATGAGTGGGATATGCATGCCAAATTTCATGAATATCGGATCAACTTTGACCAAACTACGGCAACCCACACTTTAGGGGGCGCTATAGAGCCGGCTAAACACAATGAACCTAATGGCTGTACATTTACATAAAGGTCACAGATGTCCATCATACTGCAAGTTTCATGCGTTTCCGAGTACCTCAAGGTATGTTCAAAATCTAAAAGACATAAGGGGGCGCTAGAGAGCCAACGTGCCACGCCCATGCAACATTTTACCACTTAAATAAAGTAATTACTAGTTTTGATGTGCGTGTAAAGTTTCATAATTTTTTGTGCATCCTAAAGTCTTCAAACATGTGTTCGTAATTAAAAAAAAAACGCAGGAAGTCCAAGATCGTTGACTTGCTGTTGGCCGAAAAATTCTCAAAAATATTTAACACGAACTTCAAGACGTATGCAATGACATACTTGAATTTCATGAAGATCGAAGAAACTTTCCCTGAAAAACTGCTTACGTTAGAGGGCGCTATCTCGCCCGCTGGCGACACCCGAGCCGGGTCACAACAGAACTTTGAATTTCCCACCAGTTCTGATGCATATTCCATTTTTGGTGAGTTTTTGGGGATGGGAAAGGCCTCAAAAACGCGATATTCCAGCGGAAAAACAATAATAATCCTTAGAAAAACAATAGGTTTCCTTGCACTTTCTTGCCAGGACACCGTTGGGGTCCTGGCACTTTCGTGCTCGGCCCTAATAATAAGAATCATTTGAAGAACAATAGGTCCTCGGACCCGACTTTGTCGGTGCTCGGGCCCTAATTAAAGCTGCAAGCAGCGATGAACGGGCCTCGCCCTTATGGGCACGTCTGGGGAATGCGCACGTCAGGGAACACGCTGTCGTGGCACGTATATGTGCCACGACAGCGTTTGGCCTGAAGGCACGTATATGTCTTCAGGCCAAACATGTCAAATTTGGGGAAGATTGGACAATGTATAGTCAATTTACAACAACTTCCTGTTTCCTGTAGGGGGCGCTATGACTATCACGCATAATACCACATATATGTCTTCAGGCCTGGACTATTATCCAGCTTGTGAAGTTTGGAGCAGATTGGACTATGTAAAGTCAAGTTACAACAGCTTCCTGTGTCACGGCGACTCAGCGAAATTCTCCGCCACGCCACGTCAACACCGTTTCATGAAAACTCACGATTTGAGTAACTTTTCATCACAAAGGTCTTAAGATACTACTGACCAAATTTGAAGTTGATCGGGTTAAATCTCTAGGAGGAGTTCGTAAAAGTATGCATAAAATACATAAATTACATGAAAAACACAAAATTCAATATGGCCGACCTCCGGGTGGGCGGAGCTAATGAAACCCAATGAGACATATGTTAGCAATAATGAGCTGGATATGCATACCAAATTTCATGAATATCGGATAAATTTTGTCCAAATCACAGCCTTCCACGCGGTAGGGGGCGCTATAGAGCCGGCTAAACACGCTAAGCCCAATCGCTGTACATTCACGTAAAGTTTCCGGGTGTCCATCGTTTTGCCAAGTTTCATGAGTTTTCGAGTATACCAAGGGCGTCAAAGGCATGTTCAAAGTCTAAAAGACATAAGGGGGTGCTAGAGAGCCGACATGCCATTTATTATTTTGTAATAAATGCAAATTACGAGTTTGGATGTGCGTGTAAAGTTTCATGAATTTTTGTGCATCCTAAAGTCCTCAAACATGTGTTCGTAAATTTAAAAAAAAGGCAGGAAGTCCAAGGTGGCTGACTTCCTGTTGGCCAAAAAAATCTCAAAAATATTTAATCCAGGTATGAAGATTGAGCAATGACATACTTGAATTACGTGAAGATCGAAGAAACTTTCTCATATTCCACTTTTGGTGAGTTTTTGGCTAAGGTCCTAAAAAGGCAATCTCCCGGCAGAAAAAGAATAATCTTTAGAAAAACAATAGGTTTCCTGGCACTTTCGTGCTCGGGCCCTAATTAAAGCTGCAAGCAGCGATGAACGGGCCCTCGCCCCCGCAGGCACGTCTGGGGAACGCGCACGTCGGAGAACCCGCTGTCGTGCATTCCCGTGAAACTCGGAAACTGCACGCAACAGTTAGAGTGAATTTTCTGCTTGGAGCGTGTGGCGCTGGAAATGACCTGTTGAGAACATGTGGGGCATCCTTTAAATGAGGATGGCTGGCAGTATACAACCATTTCCTGTTGCCAGTAGGTGGCGCTATGACTATCCATCATAATACCACGTATATGTCTTCAGGCCGGGACTCTTATAAAATATGTCAAATTTGGGGAAGATTTGACAATGTACAGTGAATTTACAACAACTTCCTGTTTCCTGTAGGCGCTATGTCAGTAGTATCTTAAGTCCTTTGTGATGAAAAGTTATCCAAAGAAATTTGTTTATTTGAGAAAGACATATTAAACGAGGTTAGTGATGAAAACTGGCGTTTTAACTTGAATTAAGCTCAGACTGAAGTTTTGATGCTTGGTGGCGAATTGTAATGTGAAATTTGAGAAAACAGTGTTCCTTTTCATATTTTTTCATGTTTTGCATGTTTCCAGTATAAAAAATGTGTTTCTGTGAAGAAATCACATCTTTTTCATATACTTTTCAGCGTTTCTGAGTGGTTTTGGATGAGAAATACAGTTAAAGCAAGTTTAGTGTATGTTTCCAGTATAAAAAATGTGTTTCTGTGAAGAAATTACATCTTTTTCATATAAATGCACTTTTCAGTTTTGAGGAGAAATACATATACAGGAGCGAAATTCACATTAGCCTATGGAAACATTAGATATCAGCGAATAAGCCTACAGTGATGACCTCACTATGGACCTCAGACAGTCTGAATAAGCCCCCGCTCCACAAACACCACCCCTAGCCCCCACCCATCCCCCCAGCACACTGGTCAACATTTTTTGCAATATTTTCTAGTATGTCTTTCTCATCCTAAACCACTCAGAAACGCATTTCTCCTCAAGAAACACTGAAAGTGCATTTATATGAAAAAGATGTAATTTCTTCACAGAAACACATTTTTTTATACTGAAAACATACAAAACATGACAGAGTATGAAAAGGAACACTATTTTCTCAAATTTCACATTGGAATTCGCTTCCAAGTATCAAATCTTCATTCTGAGATCTATTCTATGCAAAACTCTTGTTTCCATCACTAAACTTGCTTTAACTGTATTTCTCATCCAAAACCACTCAGAAACGCATTTCTCCTCAAGAAACACTGAAGACATATACGTGGTATTATGCGTGATAGTCATAGCGCCCCCTACAGGAAACAGGAAGTA
>VHQL01001424.1:0-23967 GCA_014673565.1 Sebastes schlegelii
TTGCTTTACTTGCGCGAGTTGGACCGTCGGTATCATTTGTGTTCATTCGCTCTGAACACGCAGGAGAGGAGAAGGAGCTTGTGTCCATAGATACCAACAGCTTTTCTTTCCTCCATCAACCACGGAAGAAATAACCATTTTTGCTGCTTTGTACATGTTGTAGAAGTCCCAGATATGTCAGAAAACCAAACGCCATCGTGTCTGAGTTCATAACATCACCCGGCGGCGAGCTGTATTCACACACAGTGCCATTGTACTGACTGTATCTAGCTAGCCACACGTCGCTACTGCGGTATGAAACCAAAATAAACAGATTGTGCTGTGATTTAATTGCATTGATTAAACAAATCAAAATGATGCCGAAATAACTGTATAATGATGTTGAGTTGTAAAAAGTCTGAATTCATGCTTTATCAAGTCTGTACGCAAGACGACAAGAAAACAACTTTTAAAATGCTTGTTTTTTTAATGGAGTTTGGATGGATCAGTGCCAGGCTATGCTGCTGCTCTATTAACACTCAACACAAAGTCATCTAGGGATAAATACGGCAGCGACGTTGTTGTTTCTACCATAGACAGTCTGTGGTTTATACACATACATTTATACACAGAGTTTGGTCCAGTCTCTGTACAGATATGATGTACTATTGTAGCTCTGGGTGACCACAGACAGATACAAGATTTATTTCCTCCATTTCTGATTCAACAATGTCAGGACGTCAGTGACAACAGGAGGAGATTCTCAACGCTGATAGGCTTTCACGACACATCATCACTTGAATTTCTCACTTGAGTTGAAATATTTCAACTCCCTCGTGCCTAGTGCGAATTTGCATCTATTCACCTCTTTGCATTGACTTTGTATGTAATCGCACCGCGCGAAAAGTTCTTGGTGTGAACACAGCATTACATATGATGTTTACCAATGATTTAAATTACATTATGACTTAATAATTCTGTAAAAGCTGCCATACAATTAGGTTTTCTCTGCACAAATGTATTTTATTTAATCGATGAACATATTTTTGATTAAGTCTTCTAAAGGTATCCAAGACTACTCCAGTACCAGCTACGTTGTACTAACCCTCTCATCCAGTTGAGCTCTAGTTGGAATAACTTTAGAAGCCTACTTAGGAGGATTTAAATTACATGTAACGTTAAATAATTTCTCTCGTCTCTTTATCAGGTAAACTCTGGTCCTGTGTATGATGACATCTCAGCTCAACCAACAGAGCAGGATGATCTTCACTATAGCAGAGTCCACTTCCATCAGAACCAATCAGATCTTCTCTACAGCACAGTCCAGACACATCCGCCTCAAGAACAAGATCTCACCCCCTACGCTGTTGTCAACTTCAGATCCAACACAACCCCTGAGTAAGCATCTCTTGCTATTACAGCTGATTCAAGATCTGTTTGAGGGATATACTGTAAGAATTATGTAGCATATCACAGGATGGGCCATTAATCTTAGATCCTAAAAGTAAAAATTTGATAAAACTTGAAAGATATTCAATGGTACTTCAAGGTTAAAGATTGCATACTTACTTAAAAGGTTATTGTGAGCCTTGCAATGAAACTGCATAAACTGAGAAGAGTTTTTTCTTGTAATTTGAAATACTTTGCTACATGTTTAACCCACAGCACATTAATGCAGCATTATTTTCTTTACTTTCAGGCATGATGGACAGGCAGTGGATCCCTAGAATCTGTACAACACAGCAAACTACAACTTAAAGAGACTGAATGTAACAACACACCTCCTTCAGTGATGTACAAAACTTGTATATTATTCAGTTCATTGATGAGCTTATCTACAGTAGCTTACTGTGAATCAGCAGGCAGACATCCAGCATCTTATGGACACCTCAGGAGTAAACTTGAGAGCGCTGATGGACACCCACTGCCTGTTGTAGCAAGAGAAACCAGAACCTTTTAGTTACTCTGATTAACCCATGGTCCAGTCTGTTGAACCCAGCAGACTTTCACTCAGTCAAAATACAAGGAGTGGAAAATATACTTTCCAATATGCAGAAACAACTCTAAGATTTGCCTAATATTTTTATGAAACTTAGTTAAAATTCATCAAAGTTACAACAAAAAGTCCGGCAGGACTATTCATCATCATGCACAATAATGTCAACTGTATCATAAAACATCTTCCTGAGGGTCCTTTTAATATATATTAGGATATTGTCTAGTCAGTGCAGTCCTATAATGTTAGAGGACAAAGCATTCAAACAAGACAATATCTAGATAATATCTTGAAAATAAATTGGTGTTAGCACTGAAGAGAAACACCTCTCTGACAAAGTTAAGACAAAAACTGGTTCTCAAAAATATGTGCTGATTTAGGTGTTAATATTAATAAACGTTAGTTATTTATAAATTGAGAAATGTGCAGATTCACTAACTTACAGTCGTAGTTATTACAGGATGGAAGAATGTTGTTCAGGTTAGCTACTGTATTTCTTATTTGCTAGCTAGAGTTAGCTCGCTGCTAACTGAATCAACGGCTTTGACACGCTGTGGGTGTTTGTTGCTAAGCAACCAGAGCGTTAGTTCTGAAGTCATGCTAACGCTAGCTAATGCTAGCTACTTCTTTCTCTAAATTAAATTAAATGTATAACATACATTGCGCTTTTATATTAAAGTACGTTACAGAAAACTAATGTACGGCTAAATTAAGAAATACTCACACAATATTAAATTGTTTGTGCGTTGATGCCTTTGTTGCTTTCCGTATTAGCCACCAGCTAACTAGCTAACAGCTAACCAGCTAATTAGCTAACCAGCTAACCAGCTAACAGCTAACCGGCTAAACAGCTAACCGGCTAACCAGCTAACAGCTAACCGGCTAACCAGCTAACAGCTAACCAGCTAACCGGCTAACAGCTAACCGGCTAACCAGCTAACAGCTAACCGGCTAACCAGCTAACAGCCAACCAGCTAACCAGCTAACCGGCTAACAGCTAACCGGCTAACCAGCTAACAGCTAACCAGCTAACCAGCTAACAGCTAACCGGCTAACCAGCTAACAGCTAACCAGCTAACCAGCTAACCGGCTAACAGCTAACCAGCTAACCGGCTAACAGCTAACCGGCTAACCAGCTAACAGCTAACCGGCTAACCAGCTAACTAATGTTCCTCTTTATTCGGACATTTGGGTTTATTCCTTTTATTCATGTTGTTTTGTTTTCAAGAGCAGCTAGCTAATGCTTTTCGTCCTTCTTCTATACAGTGTAGAGTTACAGCAGTGACCTGCAGCAGAAAGCTTCAGCAGCTGAATACTGCCTGTCCTCTTCGGTCTCCTGAAAGACCGCTAGGGGTCTCTATTACGCCTTTTCTGGGTAGAGGCTAGAGGAGAGCCCCCAAACCGGGGAAACTCTCGCGAGACTGTTAATGTTGGGCATTGATCTGGAAATGTTAAAGTTAGGATAGGCCGTCGGGCAAAATCTCGCGAGAGTTTTTGCAGATCTCAGATCGGATTTCGCGGTTTGGGGGCTTCCTTCTAGACAACCCCTTTACTGGGGTATGATGCTTTTTATTAGATTAGATTAAACTTTATTGTCACTGCACAATAAGAATATGTACTTTATTATACAAGATTCAATCACAAGCCTTTATGATATATTTCAATTGTCAAAAACTTAAATTCTTGTTGACCGTGTTGACAGCAATTAAGACAAAAACAACACAAAAGACATTCAAACAAGAAATTGTTCCGTTAACAAAGAGTGAGGGTCCAACTCAAGCAGCATAAACAACTTCCATCTGTTGATATGGACCTTAACCTTAAAACTTAAGTGTTTACTCAACAAAACTTAATTCATCATCACATTTAAAGGGTGCAGCGATATATCTTTAGATTGAAACCAGGCTCTGAAAGCCTTGTGAGTAAAGTTTTGACCATATAAGTTACAGGTTTATTCATGTATTTGACACAATATCTTTTGTTTCTTATCTGAAAACACAAGACATTTTACTCTTTTTTTCTACAAAAACAGCATCAACATCTGAAAACTAAGTTTGAGTTGTTATCTATCATACAGTAAGACCGTACCTGTTGTTTTGAGTTTTGGTGATGGGGTGAACCTTTGTGCAGTTGGATTATGGATTGTACCTTTAAATAAAGTTGTTTTATGCTTTTGCTCTGAGCTTTTTAATGGGCACACTATTTAATTGATAAAATATAGGAAAGATTAAATTAAACGCCAGATATTAAAGCAAAAGTGTGACTACAATATCAACATTTCATATTCATCTGTGCAATAATGTGAACCCAGCCACTCAGTCACTTTTTCAACTTGTTTTTTACTGTTTACTTACTTACTATATCTTTATTGTTTACTTGCTTATTTATTAGATCTTGTTATGTTTGTTACAGATGCCTCTTGTTGTTTGGACTGTCCCCCTTTGCTGCTGTAATCCTGCAGATTTCCCCGCTGTGGGACTAATAAAGATTTATCTTATTTTATCTTATAACAAAGAAACAAAACGGCAACTTAAGTCCATATTAATATATTTTATTACCATACAAGTATACACTTCAGTAATTAATCCAAATACAAAAAAAAACATAGGAAATCATTTGTTGTGCAAGTAGCAGTGGGTTATCTGTTTCTTTGTCTTTCAAGTAAATTGAATCTTCAAGTCTAGTTTTAAGTCCAGTACGTGTTAAATATGCGCTCAAGACACAGTAGACTGAGAGGTTGTAACAGTGAGCAAGCAAGTTATTTGTGGGCGTATTGTGTTTAAAGTCAGTATAAATAACTTTTATAGTAAAGACCTGGAAATGAGTTGTGAGAAAAGAAAGGAAATGGTACAAATGTGGGTCCCTGACATATAAGGCAGAGCTGGTTCATCGTCACCACCATCCACACTGTGCTACAGTACATGTACACTGCATATGGTGTAATAGTACTGCAAGGTCCCCTTGATCATATGGCCTTATATGACATGTCTGTATAATGACTTTCTTAGTATTTACGAGGGTTAAAAAGAGGAACAAGAGGAGGAGGAATGAGGAGGAGTGTTACAGTTTAATCACAACCAATAAGAGTTGTAACCCAACACTAAAGAGGGGGGGAGGGGGTTACAGTTAGCGGTCAGTGTGTGCTACTTTCAGTTTGATACCACCACTTCCTCCTACATTTCCTCTGTATTCACACATCAAAGATGAGAAAACGTCACGCTCTCCTTCCCTGGTTTATGTACAAACTTAATGAACCATGATAGTGATGATAAGGTCAGTGATACGGTCGCATGATGCTACATAACTTGCTGTTCAGTAGGCGACGTTAATCTTGATTCACACATTTGCTCCTGACATTTCAGCGTAAATATGAGTCATTGCGGTCAAGGAGTTTGAAAGAAAGAGCACACCAACACAGACGTTACAATCTTGAATCACATGGCTTGCTCATTTTGACTCCGCTCACGGGTTCTCTGCCCTCTGCTCCCATATTCTCCATCTCATCTCCTCTGCTTTGCAGCCTCCTCCTCCGTGTGAGCTTCTGGTGCTTTCATTTGTCAGCAGCACCTTAGCAAGGGACTGGAGGTTTTCCCTCTTCTCGTACAGGTACATCTGGGTCTCCCCACAGCATGTCCACCAGGACCGCGTCACTCACCTCATCCAGCATCACCTCCTGAGACAGCTGGGGACTCAATCTGCACAAAAGACAATAAACAGCTTCAAAGTACTGGACAAATGACAATGTGACAAACACTAATAATGAAATCCTGCAGACTCGTGTTTGAATATAGTGTTATGTATTCGTCGTCGTCATGCAGAAACCTACGTCAGGTCACGATGTGGGAAACAGTTTTAAGAAGGCTTGAAGGGAAAATAGCATTTTGATGCTAAAATATACTTTGACCAAAATGCAAATGTTTGTATTTGAACACATAAGGAACATGATGAAGATACAGAATGATATAAAAACCTAAAATAAACGACAAAAGAATGGACCCGCCCTTTAACTGACTAACCTGGACTTGATATGACTGTTAAAGGTTAAACACTTGTTTGATGAGAGGTGGTCTCTTCCTGTTGACTCTAAAGCTGTCAAGTAATTATTTAAAGGGGACCTATTATGCTTTTCCTTATCTTCTGTCATATATATACACTCACCGGCCACTTTATTAGGCACACCTGTTCAATTGCTTGTTAACACAAATACCTAATCAGCCAATCACATTGCAGCAACTCAATGCATTTAGGCATCTAGACGCGGTGAAGATGACTTGCTGAAGTTCAAACCGAGCATCAGAATGGGGAAGAAAGGGGATTTAAGTGACTTTGAACGTGGCATTGTTGTTGGTGCCAGACGGGCTGGTCTGAGTATTTCAAAAACTGCTGATCTACTGGGATTTTCACGCACAACCATCTCTAGGGTTTACAGAGAATGGTCCGAACAAGAGAACAGATCCAGTGAGCGCAGTTGTGTGGATGGAAATGCCTTGTTGATGTCAGAGGTGAGAGGAGAATGGGCAGAGTGGTTGGAGATGATAGAAAGGCAACAGTAACTCAAATAACCACTCGTTACAACCAAGATATGCAGAATACCATCTCTGAACGCACAACACGTCCAACCTTGAAGCAGATGGGCTACAGCAGCAGAAGAACACACCGGTACTAGCAAGGTGTACCTAATAAAGTGGCCGGTGAGTGTATATGACGTTACAATGTCAGATGTTCATATTAAACGTGGCCAAAGTGTCAAATAATGAGGTAAACGTATGTCAAAGTATTTCCTGTGACAAAACCGTCAGGCTTCAGACTGGCTTCTGACCGTTGTCAACACTCCGTTTCCAATGTTTTATTCTACTGTGGCTACAAGAGTACGTCAGTTCATGCCAGATTTCTTTATAGTGAATTATTAGAAGAAATAATGTCTAGAAGTATGAAAGTGAGGGTCTCAATAGCTAACTTCATATGCATGTCATGGTGGTGTATTTGCTTGCTCAGATTCCTTTATGATTATTCTGCATTTCCTTGATTTAATTGGCGGTCTGATTGTGTGAGCAGTCAAACAAGCTGAATTGTCACTCGTCACTCAGCTATAGCACCTAATTGTTTCCTGTTTGCCGCCCGTATCTGTCTAGTCTGTGTCATTAAACGCTGCACTTTGCAGCACTTGTGTCATTAAAGATAAACTGATGGCTTAAAACACAGAAGAGGAAGAAAGAGTGTGAGAAAATGAGAGACCAAGAGAAGTGGGCCAAAGAGGAGATGGAGTCATAAAGATGTCAAGACAGAAAAAGGGAAGAGAGCCGGCTGAATTAATGAGAAGCAAAGTGCAGCAGGTTGGTAGTCAGCTGACCTGTGGTAGATGGTGTCGATCATTTCACACCAGGCTCCGGCTCTGTCCACTGCACAGCCATCAGAGTCTGTACACTGTCCAGTCAGAGAGAGAGAGAAACAAAAAGACACTTTCTGAAAGGCTATAATTGTTATTATGTCCAAAATATCATGATATTAAAATGCTCCACATAGAGTGGATGAATTAATATGAAAAAACTAGGGCTATCAAAGTTAATGCGATAATAATGTGTTAACACAAATTTGTTTTTATACCACTAATTGTTGTGAAGGAGGCTAAATAACACTTGAAACTCCAAATTTCATTTTCAAAAGGGTGCCTTGACCTCTGACCTCAAGATATGTGAAAGAACATGTGTTCTATGGGTACCCACGAGTCTCCCCTTTACAGACACGCTACCCAAAGCTCATGACTATAGGTGAGGGTTGGAAAGTAGATAGAGCGGTAAATTGAGAGCGTTGCCTTCCGGCTCAGCTCCCTCTTCACAACGGTCCGGTACAGCACCCGCACGACTGCTGACGCCGCACCGAACCGAACCGCCTGTCCATCTCCTGCTCCATTTTACCCTCACTGGTGAACAAAACCCCGAGATACTTACGCTCACGTGGGACTGTGAGTCACTCCCAACCCGGAGGGCGCAATCCACCGCCCTCCAAAACAGATTATATCATTATAATATTATTATTATTATATACGTATATGGCTCTGTACTCACACAGTCCACCAGCATCTTGCCCAGCTCCTTGGCTCCCACGAAGCTCTTGGCCAGCTCCAGAGGGTTGGTGGGTCGGAAAACATCCACAGAGCTCACCACCACCTGAGGAGGTTTACCTGCAGATACACAGCAGCACAGATATGATGCTATGCTAACTATTGACTTTCACTTCTTATCAATGTACATTCTTTGCCAGAGATAAATTAACCATTTCAAATACATTTAAATCTTAGAATTGTGGAAGACTGTCTTTACTAATCTGTCTGGTCGTATCAGAGCCAGAATTTAGAAAGGATCATGGTAAACAAAGTTTGGAAGGAGTTTCACTGAATTGTTGTAGCTAAATGCAAGAAAATAAAATAAAAAATACTATTCCTTCTTAATGGAAATGTGTGTGTGTGCATTTTGTGATGACGTGGCTCTCAGTGTCTGACTGGTTGGCCATATCTAATCTACAGCACAGATCACTTTGCCAGAAAAGCTTGTTTCATCACTGTGTGGCAGTTTCTAGTGTGCTTCATGTTGTGTTACGTTATGGATGATTTTCAGCTGTGACTGCAAAAACGTTTTGTAAAATAGTTTTTACTGTCAAAAATATATGGTGCTCTGCATGTGATGTGGTGAACTAAAAGATTGTAGCTATTTGTGGGTGCAGCTTTTTTTTTTTCAAACACAAAACAACCACAGACGGCTTCACATGTCTCTGCTCTCACACCTCTTAAATTAATACATATGACATCAAATAACTACTGCGCTACATACTGTAGGTTCTTCACTGGAATTCTCTTATTTGACTAAGAATAATAATGAGGAAGGAAGTGATGTTTTGGTGTCAGAGCTGCAGTTTGTCTTCCAGCCGCCCTCACACTGACCAACAGTCCATTCTGTCTCTGGAAGAAGACTGCTGTTGATTTTCATCATCCGTTTATATTCTTTATGTTTTATATAGTTTTTATAAACACAGCAGTTGTAATAAGGTCATTATATTATAGAATCACCTTTCTGATTAGAAGCTGAAGACGACAGCAGCCATGTTGATATCAGGAGCTGGATGTGTGTTTATGGGTTTCATCCTGTTCATCTCAGGTATGAATGACTGTTTATCCTTTCTTATATAATAATAATTAACTGTGATCTGTTACAAAAAAGGTTTTTCAGGAGTGTACAGTAGGTGTTCATTTGTAGACAAATGTTAGCCATCAACATTTTCACATATTCTGCTGTTACGAGCTCTTTAGATGTATTACAGTACATCATTAAGATCCTTTACAGCATCATACTACTATCATTGACCAGTTAGCAAAGAGAAGCATGTTACAAGAAGTATAAATGTGTATAGATGTTTGCTGATGAAATCTTCTGTTAAAGGGGTTCAGGGACGAGCAAACATCATCTGTGCTTTAAAAGGTTCATCAGTGGATCTGCCCTGCTCAGATCAACATCCCACTTCAACCAGGAAATGGCACACTGTACAGCTTGAAAACTACAAGTACCTTCTGAATGAGATCTCTGCAGATGGAAATCGTGTAACATACAACATGTCTGCAGAGAGTAACTTCACTCTGACAATCAAAGATCTGACAGAGAGGGATCGAAACTTTTACTGCTGCAGAGAAACTACTGACAAACCAGAAAACTGCTGGGGAAACAGAATTCAGCTCCGTGTTGCAGGTACAGTGGTTGTCAATAATTCATTACTAATTTATTACTTTAAGATTATTAACAATATATATGAAGTCTAAATCAACGCCATCATGCCAGACCTGCAGGTGAAGGTGATTCCCACCACAGAGGGACAGACAGTAACACTGATATGTAGCACCAGCTGTCCTCTGACTGAAAACCCTGCAGTCTACATCTGGTACAAGAACAGAGAGTTCCTCTATCAGGACTGGTCTCCCTGGTACCAACAGCTGGTCAGCAGTGAGGAAGCAGTCACATACTCCTGTGCTATCAAAGGCTACGAGGACCTCAGAGCCCCTCAAGTCTCAGTGGGTGAGTGACAACCATCAGCTCCTCATCATGTTACACAGCCTGTAGTCTAACAAGTTACACTTTCAAGAGAAGTGGAATCATTGAGAAACAACAACACACAATACATCTGACCATCACAAATATAAATAAGGTATCTCATTTCTTTTTGTCCAGATTCTGTCTCATCGACCTGCTTTAAAGTGACCTATGCTAAAGGGAGGATGTGTTCTTCTCAGCAGACATCAGAGGATGAGCCCTGCTCCATCACATATCCAACAGGTTGAGTTTACATAAACATCCACAAACACACCTCCTACCCCCACAACTCTAAGTCATATCTTTGCTCTTTTCTTTTCTAATTTGCATTTAAAAGTTAAAAGCACGAGGCCCACTGTTTTACACCTTATCTCTTACTGGATAAACCATGCTTTGAGTTTATATTTAATAATGTATATAGTTATTAATTGATTTAATCGAAAAACTGATTAAAATGTATTTGTTATCTCCCAACAGAAGTACATGTTCAAATGAGTCCTGCAGCCACATCAGACCATGTCAGACTGACCTGTAACTCCAGCTGTCCTCCAACGGCCTTAAGTTTGTATGAGAGCAGCTTTTTAGTGACAAAGAAAGAGTTTATATTTCCCACCAATGCTGCTGAAAGTTTCTCCTGTGCTGTAAAAGGCCATGAGGATCTGCGCTCTGCTGAAGTCTGTGAGTACAAACCAATAATTTTAATTTTATTAATTTAATATTGATTGATTGATTTAATATTTTTTGTAATGTTATGATCAGGGTTGGAAATGAACACCAGCCAAATGCTGGTAAAATATGCAAGTGGCTGCTCGATTTGCTTCACTCACCAGCCGAAAAAACAATGATACTCTATTGAGCTGGTAGATTTTGGATAGAGCTGGTACGATACACCTATCTCCTGATTCCATACTATCAAGATACTGGGGTGCCGATTCGATATGTATTGCGATTTTTTTAGTATAGCGATTCTATAAGTATTGTGATTCAATATTATGATTAATTGCGATTTTTGTTATTATCAAATCAATCTTATTTCTATATATGTAATTTTAATATACAGTTTACTTTGTTAACACCTTATTTTGAAAACCGGATGTAGTCACACATGTATACGTCTAACTTCTGCAAGGTGGTCGCTAGCTCTCCCATCAGCTCCGTTCTCTTTATAATATAATAATAATAATAATAATAAATTAAACTTATATAGCGCTTTTAAAGATCTCAAAGACGCTTTACACTATCGAGTGGAAAACGGTGTGAGACAAACAGGAGACAAACGACATACACAGGCGCACACTCAAACATACACACGGACAAATGGGTAAGGGGGGGGCTACAAGTAGGCAGAGGAGAAAAGAGGGGTCATGAGGCGGGACTGGAATATGGTGAGGGAATCGGAGTCTCTGATGAGTTTTGGGAGGGAGTTCCAAACTTGGGAGCTGCCCTGGAGAATGCTCTGTCCCTAAAGCTGCGGAGGTTGGACTTGGGGGTTGAAAGTAGACCAGCTGAGGTGGATCTGAGGGACCGTTGGCGTTAGTAAGGGGAGAGGAGGTCAGAGAGGTGGGGGGGGGGGCAAGTTGGTGGAGGGCTTTGTAGGTGAGGGTTAGGATTATACATCCATGGTCAGCTCCATCAGGGCCGTTTGAATGCATTTACATAAATGTCAGTATATGGGAGCCGATTTTACCTCTTTGGATTTAAATGTGAGGGTGCAGGTCGTATCCAAGCGGACCCTCCCCCGTTTTCTGCTTTCTCGCTTCGGCTCGCTGTGGTTTGTTTTGGTTGATGGATACAGAACGGATATAATGTCATGTTACTCAGACTACAACAATAAAAGCAGTAACTTCCTTCTACCTCCACATAGACTCAAAT
Source organism: Sebastes schlegelii (assembly GCA_014673565.1). Classification (NCBI taxonomy): domain Eukaryota; kingdom Metazoa; phylum Chordata; class Actinopteri; order Perciformes; family Sebastidae; genus Sebastes; species Sebastes schlegelii. The sequence continues at coordinate 11,923 of VHQL01001424.1, forward strand.
AAAGCAAATATATTGATTTTGGCATGAAAAAAATCTATTTCAAAATTGTAAAAAAAACAATTGCGATACATACGTTAATTGATTTTTTCTAACCCCTTAATTTTAGAATCCACCAGCCACAGTGAAAGGGGGACAGTTCATTTCCAACACTGGTTATGATTAAAATATCTTTATCTTTTATCTGTAGAAGGTAATTAAAGTGAAACTGCCTCTTGTGTTTCATCTATATTTCAGGTCCTGATAACAGCAACTGCTGGAGTGTGAATTATGTCAGCAGGAGAATCTGTGCTCTGGAAGGTTCTTCAGTGAACATTTCTATTAAATATTCTGAAAACCAGCAGCCAAAATATAAATTATGGTTTAAAATAAAGAGAAGTGGGAAAGAAGAAGTTGAAGAGCCATTGGAGGTTGCAGGTCGTGTGACGTATCATGACAACATGAAGAATCACCACATCCTGAGAATCAATAACCTGAGGAATGATGACTCAGCAGAATACACATTCACACTCCAGAAAGATGGAGTGACTTTAGTTGTCACAGGTAATACTTTAGATTAAATACATTATTTTTGTACAGTGAATTACTGACTTCCACACCATGTACGACCAGCAGTCAGCATAATAAAAGGCTGATTCATGATTCACATATTCAATGAAGCATGAATCAGCCTTTCAGTAAATTCAAACAAGTCAATAATGAAATTCAACTTACCAACTTTGTCTCAATTAGAAGAGCTGCATTCAATCTACTGCTTCTTCTACTGTCTTCTAAAGGTTGGGATAGGTGGTTGGGTGTACAAAACATGTGAATTTGACATTAGAGTTCACAGTTCACATCCCATCTCATACAAACACACAATATTGGTTAAGGAAGTCTTTCTCTAACCTTAACTAAGTACTATAGTTTTTAAACTTAACCAGACCTAACTTAACACGTATATGAATCTTTTACAGTATTTGGGTTGTTTTAGAAGACACTGACAAACAACCTATTTTACTGTTTAGGTATGAGGACTTACTGAGGATTTACTGACCGCTCTAACCATCTTTCAGGTGTGAAAGTTCAGTTTAGTCCTTCTGCAGTGGTGACAGAGGACCAGAGAGTCACACTGACCTGCAGTACCAGCTGTCCTCTGACTGACAACACAAACTACATCTGGTTCTTCAACAGTCGACCTCTGACCCTGACAGAGAACCAAAACAAACACCTGGTTCTAGACCCAGTCAGCAGTCAGCATGCAGGAAAATACTCCTGTGCTGTCAGAACCCACAACAACAGCAGCTCTCATGAAGAGACTCTCACTGTCCAGAGTATGAGGGGGAAATGGACACCAGCAGCAGCTGCAGGAGTCTGTGCTGCTCTCCTGGTTATAATACCCCTCTCTGTCTTCTGCTGGATCAGGTGAGCAACACTGTCCTCTGTTTCAGAGCAATGACATTCACACACTAACCTGAAATCACTTATTCACTCACATATTCATTTATTCCATAAACCAGAAGAAAGAGGACTTCCAGTCAATCTCCAAGAGCTGAAGCATCACACAACATGGAGCAGGTAAAAAACAGAATTTATACAATTATTCTGCTCCATTAGAGAGACATCACTGTCTTCTATCCTGCTCTTCTTCAAAAGTAATGACCATTTATTCACAGTCAGGACAGCAGCTTCAATTTATGCCTCTCAGCTTTTAATCTGTCTCACCTAAATCATAACCCTCTAATCCTGTAGACTTCTCTTCAGTTGTGCTCATCACCTGGTTGCGTTCCTGCTACACTGCTCCATGCTTTCTCTCAGCTTTTTATTTGTTTAATAAACAACATTTTATAGCTACAGTAAGACATTTTTACAATATAATAGGCAAATAGCTATAGAGGACGAAACCTGCCAAAATAAGAAACAAATGAATCAATAAACAAATGACTCGATAAATAAATAAATAAATACACAATTAAAAGTAAGTAAAAATAAATGTTTAATTAACTGATAAAATGTGACATAAATGGACATTTCTATTTCAATTTGCTTTTTTAATTTATTTACCTTTGTATTAATTCCCTTATTTATTTACTCTTCTGTTTAATTTCCACTTTTATTTATTATTATTTTAAAGAATTCTTTAGTAAATTTATTTATTTTTGCATTTATTTTTATTTATTTATTTTTGCATTTATTATATATTTATTTATATATTCAGGCATGTATTTATTTTTTCTTTTATATTTATTTTTAAATGTATAGGTTTAATAATTCATGAAAATATATACATGAATAAATAAAAGTGGAAATTAAACAAAGTGGTAAATAAATAAGGGAATTAATGCAAAGGTAAATACATAAAAAAACTAATTAAAACAGAAATATCAATTTATGTTTTATATGTTATCGATTAATTAAGGACTACAGTTTTTATTGACATAATTTTGTTCTGGTTTTAGTGGCAAATTTATTTATTTATCGAGTCATTTATTTACTTATTTCTGATTTTTGCAGGTTCTGTCATCCATAAATATCAGCCTTTTCTAATTCATTGGATATCGACCAGTCATGATGTTCACTACTGATAGGACAGGTATTTAAAACCTGCAATTAAATAGTGTTTTCGTTTCAGTTTTAATGAGCCAATACATTAATCCTTCTTCTAAAATAATCTTAATTAAGTAATATCAATGGAGGATGGAACCTGCCAAAATAAAAAATAAATGAATAAATGACTCGATAAATGAAAAAATGTACCATTAAAAGTAGCAAAAAATGTATGAAAAACAAATGTAGTCATTAATGAATTGATAAAATGAGACATAAATTGAGATGTTTCAATTTGTTTTTTTATTTATTTACCTTTGCATTTATTCTCTTATTTATTAACTCTTCTGTTTAATTTCCACTTTTATTTATTCACGTATTTATTTTTATAATTTTTTTACTGTATTTATTCATTTATTTTATTATTCTAAAATAACCTTTGGGATGAAACACTAAACAGGTGAACACATTTTTAAGCCACCAAACATTTGCAAAATATACCTAAAAAGGCTTCAAAAAACTCTCATCAATTGAGCTCTAGTTGAACGTTACAATGCTCTGATAGGAGGATCAGCCAAACTTTTGAATGTAAAGTCATTTTATGTGTCTCGTCTCCTCAGATAAACCTCGGTTCCATGTATGAAAACATGCCAGCTCGATCAGCAGAGCAGGATGACCATCACTATGGCAGACTCCACTTCTCTGAGGACCACACAGAGGATCTCTACTCCACCATAGAGCCTTCTCGCTAAACAAAACTTTGTTATCATGGTATTGTAAGGGATCCTCCCCTGAAGGTTTAAGTGACTAGAATAACTAAAGTAACATAACAGGGACAGGCAAGTGTAAAGCAAAGTACAAACATAAGGGCAAGCTCATATTTGTTTCTGCTGAACGCTATGGGAAACTTTTCTGTCTGATATAGCAGACTTCACTGTAACAATGCAGCAGCTTTTCAGTTCACTCCATGCTGATGTGGGCCGCAGGTTTCCCAAAAGTCCTGAGCTTCACAAACACAATCATGCCAACAAACCTGAGCTCTTTACGACACATCTTCAAATAGGAGGTGTGATGCACTTTGCCTATGTGTAGGATGCAAGTGGACGAGCAGCTGAAGAGCTAAGAGCGAGTAGACTGCAGCATGCAACACTGTGTGAAAACTCCCAACAATGATTTGAGAACAGATTCCATGTTTTACAAGCAAAGAGGCCACAGATCAGATCAGTTGACAGCCCCATTAGTGGCAGGTGAATCAGCGTCTCAACTAGGGACAAAGAGAGGAGAAGCACAGAGACTAAACTCTGGTGCTTTTTGACAACAGCCACTAGATGGCACTGCCACCATTTTGGACTGAATACTCCAATGAGTCTGTGTCCATGGATGTATAAAGAGACGTCTGTAAATCAGAGGATCTTTTTTTTTAGGTAAATCAACTTCCCAGTGTGAACACTTAAATATCCATCATTTAAATCATGATGTCCTAAAAGTTACTAACAGCTGAATCCAGAGTTATTTTCCTCGGCATAATGAACGTGCATCAGACCCACGGGACTGCACCGCCCTGCACGCTCAGATGACATATCCGGTTCTGCCAGCTTCCCGCTAGCTGTATGCGGCTGTAATAATGGATATATTGGCTGTAATTCATCACTTTTATTATCTTATAATACACCCATGGGCTGTATGCTGTCAGCCTGTACCGTGGTGGATGTATTAACGTCTCTGTTCCCAAACAACCGGCTATCGGCTGGTAGCTAGTAGTGCTAGTAGCATGACATCAACAGAGTTTAATGGAGTTGTAGGCTATTTACTGACACGCAGGGCAAAAGAACAGGACACAACCTCTTATATATCCATGGTCTGTGGTCTATTGGACTCCATTTATGATCCTTGACATGAAAAAGTTTGAGATTGCTCTCAAAATCTGTGTGCTGGATTATACCAACTTCCATTTATGTCCATCGCTCACTTTATGCTCCTCTGGGAAGCAGCCGGGCAAAAAAGTTTAATATGTAAGTAAGTAAATTGTTATAAAAGTATGTATATTTATAATATTTTTACTGCTCAACACAGGCCATTTCATTAGAGACATTAAAATGATGACAATAGAATAGAAATAATTTTGCTTTACTTTTGTACGGCACTACGGCGGAAGAGTAGCTTTGCTGCTAGGCGTTGATGTTGCAATGGAACGAACAATTGACTTCCACTTCTTAGCAACATACGCTCTTTGCTAGGGATAATGTTGTAGCTAAATGCCATAAAATGAAATAAAAATACTATTGCTTCTTAATGGAAATGTGTGTGTGTGTGTGTGCATTTTGTGATGAGGTGGCTCTCAGTGTCTGACTGGTTGGCCACATCTAATCTATAGCACAGATCACTTTGCCAGAAAAGTTTGTTGCATCTCTGTGTGGCAGTTTCTAGTGTGCTTCATGTTGTGTTACGTTATGAATGATTTTCAGCTGTGTCTGCAAAAGAAGGTTTTTGTAAAATAGTTTTTACTGTCAAAAATATATGGTGCTCTGCATGTGATGTGGTGAACTAAAAGATCGTAGCTATTTGTGTCTGCAGCTTTTTTTTCTACCACAAAACATCCACAGACGGCTTCACATGTCTCTGCTCTCACTCTGAGAACTTTGACATGATGAAAACATAATGTAATTTACTCCTAATGCATGTTGCATGAAGACACTCTGTCACCATGTAACAATACAAAACAATAATAATTTGGATTAAATACAGAGTGAAGTTAAAGTCAAAGTTTTCAATGACAAAACATGACATCAAATAACTACTGCGCTATATAGGTTCTGCACTAGAAGTCTCAGGAAGGAAGTGACGTTTTGGTGTCAGAGCTGCAGTTTGTCTTCCAGCCGCCCTCACACTGACCAACAGTCCATTCTGTCTCTGGAAGAAGACTGCTGTTGATTTTCATCATCCGTTTATATTCTTTATGTTTTATATAGTTTTTATAAGCACAGCAGTTGTAATAAGGTCATTAAATTATAGAATCACCTTTCTGATCAGAAGCTGAAGACGACAGCAGCCATGTTGATATCAGGAGCTGGATGTGTGTTTATGGGTTTCATCCTGTTCATCTCAGGTATGAATGACTGTTTATCCTTTCTTATATCATAATAATAAACTGTGATCTGTTAAAAAAAAGTTTTTCAGGAGTGTACAGTAGGTGTTCATTTGTAGACAAATTGTAGGAAATTGCAGACTGATATAAATGAAAATGTTGGCCATCAAGATTTTCACATATTCTGCTGTAACTAGGTCTTTAGATGTATTACAGTACATCATTAAGATCCTTTACAGCATCATACTACTATCATTGACCAGTTAGTAAAGAGAAGAATGTTACAAGTAGTATAAATGTGTCCAGATGTTTGCTGATGAAATCTTCTGTTAAAGGGATTCAGGGACGAGCAAACATCATCTGTGCTTTAAAAGGTTCATCAGTGGATCTGCCCTGCTCAGCTCAACATCCCACTTCAACCAGGAAATGGTACACTGGACACTGGATTGGCAACAAGTACACTCTGAATGAGATCTCTGCAGATGGAAATCGTGTAACGTACCACATGTCTGCAGAGAGTAACTTCACTCTGACAATCAAAGATCTGACAGAGAGGGATGGACGTAATTACTGCTGCGGAGAAACTGACAAACCAGAAAACTGCTGGGGAAACAGAATTCAGCTCCGTGTTGCAGGTACAGTGGTTGTCAATAATTCATTACTAATTTATTACTTTAAGAATAATAGCAATATATATGAAGTCTAATTCAACGCCATCATCCCAGACCTGCAGGTGAAGGTGATTCCCACCACAGAGGGACAGACAGTAACACTGATATGTAGCACCAGCTGTCCTCCGACTGAAAACCCTGCAGTCTACATCTGGTACAAGAACAGAGAGTTCCTCTATCAGGACTGGTCTCCCTGGTACCAACAGCTGGTCAGCAGTGAGGAAGCAGTCACATACTCCTGTGCTATCAAAGGCTACGAGGACCTCAGAGCCCCTCAAGTCTCAGTGGGTGAGTGACAACCATCAGCTCCTCATCATGTTACACAGCCTGTAGTCTAACAAGTTACACTTTCAAGAAAAGTGGACTCATTGAGAAACAACAACACACAATACATCTGACCATCACTAATATAAATAAGGTATCACGTTTATTTTTGTCCAGATTCTGTCTCATCGACCTGCTTTAAAGTGACTTATGCTAAAGGGAGGATGTGTTCTTCTCAGCAGACATCAGAGGATGAGCCCTGCTCCATCACATATCCAACAAGTTGAGTTTCCATAAACATCCACAAACACACCTCCTACCCCCACACCTCTAATCCTTCAAACTCATTGTAAGAGCTACTTATTTCTGTTAATATTTAGTTATTGTTTTACTAATAATAAGTAGTATTGTTTGATTTATTATTTTAGATGTTTACTGAGATATTATTTTTCGTAGCGTTCTCCTTTGAAAGTTATTTGTTGAGTTTAACTATTTTCTTGTTCATTATATTTTGTTTTTTGTATAATTAGTATTTGTTTTCTTTGGGTATCCAGGGTTATATAAGTAGGTAGGCAGGTAGGACCATCATGCACCTGGGTTCGGCTTATGTTTTTTTACCAGAACAAGAGAGGTAGCGACATCCACGTTTTATTTATGCTTTGTTTGCTTGCTTAATTTTGGATAAATAAATCATCAGAATGATGAGTTTATATATAATATAATAAATGTATTTAATCAAACAATTGATGAAAAATTTATTTATCATCTCCCAACAGAAGTACATGTTCAAATGAGTCCTGCAGCAAAACCAAACCATGTCAGAGTGACCTGTAACTCCAGCTGTCCTCCAACTGCCTTTATATGGTATAAGAGCAGATATTTAGTGACAAAGAAAGAGCTTATAGTTCCCAACACTTCTGCTGAAAGTTTCTTCTGTGCTGTAAAAGGCCGTGAGGATCTGCACTCTGCTGAAGTCTGTGAGTACGAACTAACTTGTAAACTTATAAATTGGGATATTTGTGTGAATGGTCTACAAATGGTAATGAGAAATATGATGATTTTAATATTGATTGATTGATTTAATACATTTTTTTGTAGTGTTATGATCAGGGTTGGAAATGAACACCAGTCAATTGCTGGTAAAATATGCAAGTGGCTGTTAGATTTGCTTCACTCACCAGCCAAAAAAACAATGATACTCTATTGAGCTGGTAGATTTTGGATAGAGCTGGTATGATACACATATCTCCTGATTCCATAATACTCGGGTGCTGATTTGATATGTATTGTGATTTTTAGGTATAGCGATTCTATATTATGATTTATTGTGATTTTTGTTAACTTTTTTAACACTAGACCATGGGAAAAAGCTGAAACATATACTTCTAGGGATTTTTAATTTGGAAAATATCTAAATTAACGCAGTAAAAATGTTTGATTTTCAGCATTTATGTAGTCAGAGATGTCCTGAAGTCAAATATATCAGTCATTGTCAGGAATTATTTATTAATTGTTTTCCATCAACACAAAAATCAAAGAATAAAGACATTTCCCTCATAAATTAGTGGTATTTTCTTTTTAATTTATAAGACACATGTAATGTTTTATTCTTCTGGTAAATGTAATCCAATCAGTCTTATTTCTCTATATGTACTTTGTATATACAGTTCCCTTTGTTAACACCTTATTTTGAAAACCAGATGTAGTCCCACGTGTCTACTTCCTCTAACTTCTCCAAGTCCGTCTCTAGCTCTCCCGTCAGCTCCGTTCTCTTCATACATCCATGGTCAGCTCCATCGGGGCCGTTTGAATGCATTTAACATAAATGTCAGTATATGAGTTCTCTAAAGTCGTAGCGTCGGCCCATTTGATCACGGAGATGAGAGTGACGACTGGCTTGACCGCACGTTACCGCAATACCATAACGTTTCCTGTCCATGACAGAGTTAACATGCAGCTTTAGCCTTGATGTCTAGCTCTGCTTTTCCTGCAATGTGTGAAACCCAAAGTGTTTCCATACTTTACTGGATGTGTAGTGTTTACCACTTTGGATTTAAAATGTGAGGGTGCAGGTCGTATCCACACGGACCCTCCGCTGTTTTCTACTTTCCCGCTTCGGCTCATTGCGGTTTGTTTTAATAATAATAATAATAATTAAAGCTGCAAGCAGCGATGATCGGGCCCTCGCCCATGCGCGCACGTCGGGGGAACGCGCACGTCGGGGCACGTACATGTCTTCAGGGCAAGACACAAGGCTTTTTCGCCGCCACGCCACGGCAACATGGTTCGATAACTTTTTGATCTTTTGATAAGTTTTCATCCCAAAGGTCTTAAGATACTACTGATCAAATTTGAAGTTGATCGGGTTAACTCTCTAGGAGGAGTTCGTTAAAGTACAACGCCTGGATATGGAGAAAAACGCCATAAAATCCAATATGGCCGACTTCCGGTTGGGTTTACGGTATACCTCCAAGAGGCTTTTATTTACGTCTCGTCATGGTACATATACCTACCAAATTTCGTAAATTTAGGAGAAACGTGTCGTCGGGCCTACTCAATAGGGGGCGCTAGCGAGCCAATTTGCCACACCCGCTCGCTAATACCACATATATGTCTTCAGGCCTGGTCCATTATCCAGCTTGTGAAGTTTGGAGCAGATTGGTTACTATACGCCAAAGTTACAACAACTTCCTGTTTCATGGCGAAAGGCGCTTTTTCGCCGCCACGCCACGGCAACATGGTTCGATAACTTTTTGATCTTTTGGTAACTTTTTATCCCAAAGGTCTTAAGATACTACTGACCAAGTTTGAGGTAGATGTGATTAATTTCTGAGGCAGAGTACATCAATGTGTAAAACATGATATTTCCTGTTACCACTAGGTGGCGCTATGACTGTGAGTCAAAATTTGCATATGGATGTTGTCAGACATGGACCTTTATCAGGCATGAGAAATTTGGAGCATATAGGTTAATGTACGACAAAGTTACAACAACTTCCTGTTTCTTGGCGAAAGGCGCTTTTTCGCCGCCACGCCACGGCAACATAGTTCGATAACTTTTTGATCTTTGAGTAACTTTTCATCCCCAAGGTCTTAAGATACTACTGACCAAATTTGAAGTTGATCGGGTTAAATCTCTAGGAGGAGTTCGTTAAAGTACAACGCCTGGATATGGAGAAAAACGCCATAAAATCCAATATGGCCGACTTCCGGTTGGGTTTACGGTATACCTCCAAGAGGGTTTTATTTACGTCTCATCATGGTACATATACCTACCAAATTTCGTAAATTTAGGAGAAACATGTCGTCGGGGCTATTCAATAGGGGCGCTGGCGAGCCAATTTGCCACACCCGAGCACGAAACCCATATCAGATATTTATTTCACGCACGTCTGACACGTGTGCAAAATTTCAAAAAAAGCTCATTATCCCAAGCACCTCGTTTTCACGCTCAAAGACATAATAGAATAATAATAAGAATAATAATAAGAAGAATAATAATCATTTGAAATACAATAGGTCCTCGACCGACTTTGTGCTCGGGTGCTAATAATATCTTGGATTTATATAGCGCCTTTCATGAAACCCAAGGACGCTTAGGTTGACGGATGACGGATACGGAACAGATATGACGTCACGTTACTCAGACTACAACAATATAAGCGGTGACTTCCTTCTACCTCCACATAGACTGAAATGAAGCAAATATATTGATTCTGGCATAAAAAAAAAGAATTAAAAAATTGTAACAACAAAAACAAATTGCGACACATAGGTAAATCGATTCTTTCTCACCCCTAATTTTAGAATCCACAAGCCAGTGACAGGTGGACAAAAAGTTAATTTCCGACACTGGTTATGATTCAAATATCTTTATCTTTTATCTGTAGAAAGTTCTTAAAGTGAAACTGCCTCTTGTCTCTTATCTCTCTTCAGGTGTTGATAACAGCAACTGCTGGAGTGTGAATTATGTCAGCAGGAGAATCTGTGCTCTGGAAGGTTCTTCAGTGAACATTTCTAGTGAATATTCTGAGAACCAGCAGCCTAAAGATAAATTATGGTATAAAATAAAGAGAAGGGGGAAAGAAGAAGTTGAAAAGCGAATGAAGGCTGCAGGTCGTGTGGAGTATCATGATAACATGAAGAATCACCACATCCTGAGAATCACTAACCTGAAGAAGGATGACTCAGCAGAATACACATTCAGACTCCAGAGAGATGAAGGATGGAAACCTGGAGTGACTTTAGTTGTCACAGGTAATAATTTAGATTAAATACATTATTTTTGTACAGTGATTTTCTGACTTCCACACCATGTACTACCAGCAGTCAGCACAATAAAAGGCTGATTAATGATTCATGTATTCCATGAAGCATGAAATGGCCTGTCAGTCATTCAACGTTGTCTTGTTGGATGTACAGAACATGCAACTTTGACACTAGAGTTCACAGTTCACGTCTTTACTTTATAGCATGAAGGAGATCTTTCTCTAACCTTAACTAGTACCACAGTTTTTAAACTTAACCAGACCTAACTTAACACGTATATGAGTCTTTTACAGTACGTGGGTTGTTTTAGAAGACACTGACAAACAACCTATTTAATTGTTTAGGTATGAGGACTTACTGAGGATTTACTGACCGCTCTAACCATCTTTCAGGTGTGAAAGTTCAGTTTAGTCCTTCTGCAGTGGTGACAGAGGACCAGAGAGTCACACTGACCTGCAGTACCAGCTGTCCTCTGACTGACAACACAAACTACATCTGGTTCTTCAACAGTCGACCTCTGACCCTGACAGAGAACCAAAACAAACACCTGGTTCTAGACCCAGTCAGCAGTCAGCATGCAGGAAAATACTCCTGTGCTGTCAGAACCCACAACAACAGCAGCTCTCATGAAGAGACTCTCACTGTCCAGAGTATGAGGGGGAAATGGACACCAGCAGCAGCTGCAGGAGTCTGTGCTGCTCTCCTGGTTATAATACCCCTCTCTGTCTTCTGCTGGATCAGGTGAGCAACACTGTCCTCTGTTTCAGAGCAATGACATTCACACACTAACCTGAAATCACTTATTAATTTACATTCACTCATTTCTCTAACCAGAAGAAAGAGGACTTCCAGAAAATCTCTTAGAACTGAAACATCAGACTACTTGGAGCAGGTAAAAGAAAGAAATTAATTAATTCTGCTACAATAGAAAAACATCACCATCTTCGTTCCTGCTTCTCTGCAGAAGGAATGATTCTTTCATCCGACAACAGCTTCAACTCACAAATGTTCAGATTTTTCTCCCTCACTAAAATCATAACATGATTCCCCCTTCTGTACCTTGTTTCTTCCTTCTTAACTCAACACGTTATTCTGGTGACACAGAAACATGTTGTCTCATAATGGGTCCTATAATGTGCAATGTAAATCTTGTTCCACTGCAGTCCATATCAGGCCAATCAGTGTTTCGTAAACATTAGGCTGTGTTCGGAACAAAAACAAAGAATTTTCATC
>VHQL01001425.1:0-20404 GCA_014673565.1 Sebastes schlegelii
ATATATGTATATGTTTTTTCAATACTTTATTTAGAAATACAATACACGTCTACGCTTAAAATATGCCACACAAACTCCTGTTTTGTCTCCGTCTGTGCAGCGGCTGGCATACGAGTGCCTCTCCCAGAGCATTGACAGCGCCAAACACTCACCCAACCTGGTCCCGACAGCCACCAAACCAGACACAGTGCAGACAGAGTCATGTCTTACGCCCAATACCTCGGCATGATCAAGTCTCAGATCTCCTGTGCCAAAGATATCCACAACGCTTTGCTGGAGTGCTCCAAGAAGATCGCAGGGAAGGCACCGCCGCAGGGAATCATGTAGATCTGAGTGAACTATCCCAACTCTTTCTACAGCTGGTGACATTTATGAGAAGGATGATGGATTTCATATACGAGGCTGTCCCATATTCAGATCTCAGTTTTGGTCAAGATGCTGTTTCATTTCTCAAGATTCTGTATATTTGGTTCTGATTTTTTTTTAAGCAAGATATGTTTCTTGTAAACACTGTGTAAATATTTCAGATAAAAAAGTCATGTTCTAAGATGACCAGCAGGTGGTGGCAGAGTTGTAGCTGCCAACTCATTATTCACAAGACTTTTTGTAGCTTATTTGTATTGAATATTAAACCTTTGTACTTATGTTGAAGACAAGAGTAAAGCATTTTTTGTTCAAATATGCAGTTGAATAACCACACATTGTTTAATTTGACCATTTTGTCTTTTTTGTCTGCAGTAAGTTTTGAAAGAATTAACACTGGAAGTAGTAGAAGGGAAGAAAAATGTCAGACCAGATGCAGTAGAATGAAGTTTCTTCCAATAAAACGGTCACATGCATTGAGTAATAGCCAAGCTCTTTGTCTTTGGAGGATCCTGTAGAAGAAGTATCCGAATTCTTGTCACATGACATATCAGAGAGGCATAAGTTTGACCACAGAGTTCATGTTTAACACCCTGAGAAGTTCTCTTGAATGGCTCATCTTCCAAGTTACATAAACATACTAAGGAGACAGCAAACTGAGAACTCAGTTTACACTTGGATCCTTGTTTTATATATAGCCATAGATATAAAACAGTTATAAGAACTGTTTTATGTATATGTATATGTATATACGTAGCTATATATTGGTGCTCGGCCCCTTCCTATCTGTATGTTAAAGCTAAAGGAATTAATGAAGTCTGATACACAAGCATGTGAGAAGGGAGCCTGCAGCTGTGTAACATCTCAGACCAATCTGAGTTACTGACAAGCGCTTGGATCCAAAAATACTACCAGGGGTCACTACCAAACAGACACGAGAGGTTCATCACCATACACACTCTCATAGACCCTCTGCTGGCCTACAGTAACGTTCATTAACTGCTGCTCAGCATTTGTAAATTGAAACTTATCTTATTCCTTGTCAGTGAATATCAACGTGAAACTGATAAAAAAACAAACAACAACAATAATCTTCATGTTTTTATTTTCAGACAATAGTCTGACACATAACTTATTTTTAAAGCTTGAAAAAATATACAAGAACAAAGCTAGAATTATTGAGAATAATCCAGACGCTGTCAAGATATCGTGCTACGCAGCACAGAGTTCATCAGATGAAAAACGAGAAACCAAAGTAACATATAAAAGGGAAGAGTATTATTTTACAGCAGATAAAATACATACAGTATATCTCTAGAGCATCAGGTACTAGACAGTATAATTACAAAAAGACAATTTAGACATTGTCTAAGTGCATTAGTGGATTTCAAACAGTCAAAGTCACTACATTATGTTGCATTATGACAATGACATCATCAGAATACCACACATAGAGAAAATTCTATAAATCTGATGCCAAATCATAGTTGCTCTTTGACTTTTAATGTGTAACATAAGTAGTGCCTAACACCCCTAATTACATATTAATGTGTTTCTTACATTAAATGAAATTATTTTAATCTATCAACATGGCTACATCCATAGAAATACTAATTTACACTTTTAGTTTCCTGGTTGTTGTGAAAGATTAAGGACCCTTTTTTTAACTTTATCGTGATGTCCTAGTTTTGCTTGCTCTACAGCCAACACACTACATATTCCAGATTTTGTTATATATGTCTTCCCATCTTTCTGTTTTCAAATTCAAGTGTGAGCTGTGCTAAGATTCAGCATATTAACAGTGAGATGGTTGGAGTAATTTGACCCATGAAAAAGTAGAATAAATATCCACTGTAATGTAATTGTGCAGTATGCTTTAGAAAATGCGCAGCAGAAATGTAAAACGTTCAGTCTCTTAAACATTTCTAAATCTGGGTCGGTGCCTCCTGATGTTTATATGATGAAACCAGGGTGTCTGTGTGTGTGTGTGTGTGTGTGTGTGTGTGTGTATGTGTGTGTGTGTGTGTGTGTGTGTGTGTGGGGGGTGGGGCGGGAGGGAGGTGGGGGGTGGTGGGGGGGGGGGGGTACAGAGCACCAGAGTGTACTTTATGATGCTCGAAAGATTTTAATAAGCACACAAACAGATGTTTTCACTACTTTGTCGAGCCTGGACCTTTCATGTTGCTTTTCCCCCCAGCCTTGCCCTTTGGTTGGTCACTGTGGAAAATACAAAACATAGTAAAATAATCACAGTTTGAAAGCTAAATTAACTGCAGTATCATAACATCACAATATACTTAACGAAGCATGCTGCATGTGTCTGCTATCTGTGTGTTTGTCATTTGATCCTGAACTGCACATTCTGGCCTGTCTTCAACACCATATGGGGTCTGAGCATGTTTATACTGACCTGTGCTCCGACTCAGGACCACCGAGGGCTGCCCAGTGAACGCCACGAAGTCGGGGTTCCTCCAGACGAGACATTGGGTCAGACGGGAGAAACTTGGACACCTCCTGCTGCCACTCATCGTCAAAAGTTTGTGCTTCAGCTGGGGGCGGAGGATCAGGATCATGTTAGGGAATATTCTGTCTGTGAACTGATGGCCTAGAAATGTTGTGTTCAACCGGCTGGTCTACTTAACAAGTCTAAGTTTATCTATCATTGTAATGGTGTCTTGGTTTTTTAATACTGTGAATCATGGTTCATAATTCAATTGACACAATTAGAATGATCTCTGGAATAGCTCCAGTCACATTTTTAAGTAGTGCAACAAATATGGCTGGACCCTTTACATTTATGGAACAACCATGCTTAGCTACTGCAACAACTCGATAAAGAAGCAAAATTTGGGTAGTTGAGGGCAGACTATCGGGGAATGGAAAACTGTCTCAAGGCAAAAAACAAAAACAAAACACTTTAACATACATTCATCCATATTCTGAAAGTCCTGGTTGAACTCCTTCCCTCCGGTTTTCTTGTTGAATTTCTTCTCAACAACGTGTCCCCTGTCCTGGATGTGGTGACCAATGGACATCTTTTCCAGACCACTCTCAGAGTCTTTAACTGCTTCCCGGGTCTCCTTGATCTGGTGATAAAACATTATTAAAACCCATCAGTTGGTCCATGAAAAATGGGTGAATGAATACGTTTTAGTTAGATGCCTGGAATAAGGTCTGTGGTTAACACAAGCTGAAGAGATTTTAACGTTTTGTGCTACGATATAAAATATGTCAGTAAATATCCCATTGGTGAATTTTGAAGTTTATATACGTCTTAAAAAAGGCGGTTGCTAACAAGTGGCTAAA
Organism: Sebastes schlegelii; assembly: GCA_014673565.1. Taxonomy (NCBI): domain Eukaryota; kingdom Metazoa; phylum Chordata; class Actinopteri; order Perciformes; family Sebastidae; genus Sebastes; species Sebastes schlegelii. The sequence goes on from VHQL01001425.1 coordinate 3,670, forward strand.
TGAGACTACAAAACGTCATCATGCCAACTAGTCTGCCTTTACAGCCTCGTTGTGTATACTGCGACCGAGATGTAGTTCGTTTATAGCCTAACGTTAACTTTTTACTTCTCGCAATTGCATTCACGCTTCAGAAATCATAAAAGTGGTATTCGTTTGTGGAGATTATCTTGCTGAACAAAACGTGTAAGTATCATAAACGTTTGTTTGCCTCAGAGCTTATTTTGTGCAGGAATCCAAAATCCAAAGGAAAAACCCCATTGGCTTTTTATCAAGGGTACCAGGGAGTCATATGACGCTATGAGAAAAGTTTGCTTGCAATAATGTTCTCACATGGAAAGGCCAGAGGGAAGTTATCACCATGATCACTCTTCTACAGAAGGATTTACATCTCTCTGAGCGCAGTGTACTGAACTGTGGTCTAATGTACTGTGATATGATGTAGTAACACATCTGATGGGGTGCTTACCCCTCCAGGGGCACGACGTGTCGATGAGCTCGACTGGAAGACCTTGGGAGGCTCATTTCCAACCTTTGAATATGTCATGACTGATGAGGAGCTGAACGAGTGGGTGTTTGAATCTGTGGACATGTTCTCCTGAAACAGACAAACACACACCGTTAAGCAGCTACAGTTTATGCGCCACAACAGTCTTGAGAAAGCAGCAAAACAAAAAAGGAGACAACACAAAAAATCATTAAACTCACGATGTTCCTGTGCATGTCCTGCATTCTGTTTCTCATGTTGGACATCATGTTGTCGAACATGCCTAATGGGTTCCTATTCATGTCCTGCACCAACACAAAAGGAAAAGAACAGTCATAAAAGCCCAGAAGAGTTGAATGGCTGGGCGCGTGCGTGCCACACGTCGCTAGGCATTATCAGATCATAAACAACTCCGTCATGTGTACAAACAAAATCGCACACAGTACAGAGAGCTAAATGTGTCTTACATGTGTGCCATCTGGGACACTGTAGCCAGGACATTCACATTTTATCACCTCACCATGTGACCTAGTAACATTACAAAACTATAAATCAAGTCCAGCATGCAAATATGTATGTCTTTATTTGGTAAAGGTTGGATTTATTGCAGGACAAAAAAATCTTGCTTGTAATAAGACCATGTAAACTGTATAATTTAAATAAAAAAACACATCACTGCCTTTATAATAAAAATGTAAAGCACCTCATATAACTAGATTGTCACTCAAAAATTCTTCTTAGTTCTTAGGACCCAGTGCATGTTCACATTTATTTTCCTATTAAATATATGCATAAAGTTTCTGTAGGTCACAGTTGAGGTACCACCTTTGCCTCAAGTCTCAAGTCTTTCACTCAAGTCAGTCATGCATGTCGCAGTAAGATGCCATCAATCAGCATGCATACAAAATGTGTTCTCATTAGATATTCTGTTAGGGTACAGCCACAAAAACGAAAGACAGGTAGACACTGCAGATCGCTATGGTTTCATCCTTGTAATGTAAAAGCAGCTAAAGCGATAACCATTATCTTGTCAAAGGAACAACGGTGAAGATGTTGCAGTTAAGAACAGCAGCTATATTAGATTTTGCAAACCTCAGAAAGCAACTCACTAGTCATTCCACATAATGGTCACAGTGTTTCCACAAGAATTATTTTTTAACTGTGGCAGATGTGTGTGTGCTTTTTTTTTAGGTGTGTAATGACCGATTAGTTAGTTGTGGGTTGCATTCAAAATATTCCATAAATTCTGCAAATTATTTCGTATTCTCTAATTATTTTATATACTAAATCTCTAATAAGTGTGCAAGGAACGCCATTCACTGTTTCAAGGCAGCAACAACAACAGTTGCAGCTGTTATCTCATTGGTTGCGCTTTGAAAGGTCAGCAGACAGCAAGGTCAGTGTTGAAATAATTTGAACGCAACGCTCGGTGGCAATTTTGAGTGGTGCTTCTCGCCAAGGATAGCCCTTCTGCTTAGTCGGGCGGCACCGCTCTCCCCGTAGGAAAACAACGGCACAGCAAACGCAGAGCAATTTAACTGCTGATCATGAGTGGGCGGCTTAAGAAGCGAGCAACAGGTTCAGGTTAAAGGGATAGTGTGTAGGGTTCAGCGGCATCTAGTGGTGTGGTTGCAGATTGCAACCGACTGAGTACCCCTCCGTTTACTCTTCCATTTCCAAGACTGCGGTAGCATGAGCCGACGGGTGTAAAACTGTAGTAACGCCGTTCGCGGACCTGCTCCCTATGTAGATATGAAGGGCTCATTCTAAGATAGCAAAAACACGATTCTTAGTTTCAGGTGATAATACGCTAAACTAGATAATGAATATTATATTCCCCTTCTGCTAATCCCTTGAAATGCTACACAGTGGCCCTTTAAACTATACTGTAACTGAGTTAAAATGATTGCTGGCAATATGATTATGAGAAATAACACAATCTTGTGCATGTGGATTTGCATGATGGTGTAAATTTGGAGTGAATGTAGAGGAAAACACTGTGAACTCTTTACTGACCACTTATAGTCACCATCATGGGCAGAGTCAGTTATGAAGTTAGAGCATGCACTTAAAAGTACTTCAATGAGAAACTCATATGACAGTGCAGTTGATCAGCAGATGGATATACTGACCGTGTTGTCAATACTGCCAAAGGGCAACAATGACCGGCTCATATCCTGAGGAGTCAAACAATATCAGTTTAGCAACATAGCACAGTATTGTATAGCATGTTACACACACATACACATGTACATGCACATAAATATTTGCAGACCTTTTGCATGTTTGTAGAGGTTGTTGCCAGAAAGCTGTTAGGTTGTCTTACATCGGTCACTAAGCCCTTGACACAGAGCTCTCCCCACAGCCTAAAGCACAACCCTCCAAGGCCATGAACCTTCTGGGAGTGAGGAGGGAGCGGCCTGCAGCCTTCAGTCAGACCCTGGCCTCTGTTCTCTGCGCCAAAACCGCAGGTGTTTATGACCCCGCGGCCCTGGATAAGCATCTCGACAGCCGCCGCTATGCGAGTGTGTGTATTTTCTGGGGGTGTGATGCACAGGGGTATTGTGCGTAATCAGTGGGGTGTTGAATGACTTGTGTTCCATGTGTAATTGGGTCGCATTGCCAGAGATTAGCGTGGGTTTAACACTGAAACCGAGCTTCATTCTAGGAAGGCTGGATGGACCCGTCAGGACAGGGATCTAACAGGGGTCAAAGAGTCCAAGGCTGCTCTCTCAGCTCTTTTCAAATGTCAAGCTGATGTAAAGCGCTCCTGACTAGTATCTATGAAGCCTCACAGCCAATTTTATCCCAGAGTGGCATCTATGAACTAATAAATGCCAGTTACATATCTGCCAGCATTATATTTAGACCGGGGTTGAGCAGAGGGTGCGAGATAAGGAACGTAGACCCAGTGGTCTTTAACACATTATTTTAGGCTGTCTGGACTACTGCAGATTGACATTCGCTTTTCCATCTCTCTCAATCTGATATTGAACTGCCACTGTGCCCTCTGAGGCAGGCCTCAACTGGGGGAGCTATGAGTTACGCCGTCAGGGACATGTGCTGTAGATATGATTCATACTTAAAAGGCAAAGTGAGTGTTTGTGCTGCAAATGCATAACACCTAAGAAGTGGTGCATCACCAGGGGAGTTAAGAGGTATTTTGTTAAATGTATGCTCTAGAAGAGCACAGAGAAGGTAAGGAGGCACTGAATCTGATTGTGGGACTGGGGTGTTTTTAGAGCTGCTATGTGTGAATGAGGGGTGTAATTTTTGTGCCAGAGCAGGAGGAAAATCTGACTTAAATGGCATAAATCTACAACAAATACGATATCAGATCTACCTAGTCTTAACCTAGTCCTAGCACCACCAGTCACACTCAGTATAAACCGTAGACTGTATAAGTGGACGTAGTCTCTGTGACGTCACCCATTGGTTTGTGGACTGCCGTTTTGAAGCCGGTTTTTGGCCGTCGCCATCTTAGTCTTTTGGAACCAGAAGTGACACGAGAAGGTGGAGCTAAGTACAACCGAACTGAGTAAGACATTTTTAGGCGACCGAAAAGGTTATAATTAACTTTCTTGAACTGAAAACACACTGTGAAAGGGTTAAAGTTGTAGGACAAAAACACGGACAACTCGCAGACTGGACAACACTGTGGAAGAAACCTGTCAATCACAAGGTAGCCACGCCCTAAAGCATACCCTGCTTTATGAACTATCTGACTCTAAATGGGACCATAATCTACTAAATGAACATCATGCTGTATTGAAGAAGACTTGAAACTAGCGATTGAGACCATAAACTCATGTTTACAATGTTTACTGAGGTAATAAATCAAGTGAGAAATAGGGTCATTTTCTCATAGACTTCTATACAATCAGACTTCTTTTTGCAACCAGAGGAGTCGCCCCCTGCTGGCTATTAGAAAGAATGCTAGTTTAAAACACTTCAGCATTGGCTTCACTTTTCAGCCCCAGAGGTTGCTCACTGGTATAAATCACAGAATCAAAGAAAGTACATCTAACTTATAATGATGCTTGATTGTCATTTTGAGGTAGTTTTATAAACTAGAAGAGCACGCGGAGAGCGCAGACCTCCGCCTAAGGCCATGCCCTATCTTACAATGTTAATGAAAGTGAAAAATTATTTGTGTATACGCCCCATGATTCACCCTTCCACCAAATTTTATGAAAATTGGGCCAGTGGTTTTCAAACAAATTGAAAACATAACCTCCTCGGCGGACAAGTGTCCTTATGAACGAGTGCTTTGAAAGGTGATAAGAATCAGGTAGTGGATATTGGCAAGAAACTAGGAAATATGGGAACTCAGAGCAGCCTTGGAAGGTGAGATGGGACTTATTTTCCTATCGCAAATCTGATGCTTAGCGAGTTAATACAAGAAGTAAACGCCTTCCAGCAGTATGCGACAATGTGCGTGTGTGTATTTGCATGCCAGCGTGTCTGTGTCAGTTTGCATGCTGTGATGTGTGTAATTGTGCTTGTGTTTTAATACTGCGTGTGTGTGTGTTTATGTATGTATTTTTGTGTGCACATTTGTGCCTGTGATATTGGAGAGCAGAATGAGCGTGAGCTGTCTGTCATCTAGCTGCTAATGCACCAGCACTGCCAAGGCACGTTCTGCCAAACAGATGGACCAAAAGAGCAACAATGAGAAAACAGAGTGTCCATGACATCCGCAGACATGATGCCTTTCCAAAGCCAACAACACAGCACCCAAAGCTGCAGCCTTCTGACCACTGCTGGGCACCACAAGACTGCTCCTCATCTTCACATAAATGAGTGCGTGTGTGGGAGTTAGAGAGCAGAGTTGTGTGATGTAAACTGTGGATCCTTATGGTAATTCAGTTAACCTTAATTCCATGTATTTTACCAGACAGTAGGTATTCTGTTTATTGTTCGTGACAAACAAAGCAGCCTAGGGATCGGGAGGCTATGGAAATATTCATAGATCTCACATCTGCATCTCCTATCCAAATGTCTGTGCATGAATCAAGTAAAAAAAAAAAAAAGATCCTTTCACATGGTCCTTCTCAATATTGCAGAGACATCATAAGTGATTATTTTGCTAATTGCAATTGCTGCAACTTGTGATCCAGCTCAGCAGAAAAACTAACACCTCATAATAACCTGTTGTTCCTCAAAAAACTCAACTTTCTTACTTATACGTAAACAATATCTTGTCAACAACTGACGGACAAGTCAAACAACATTTGAGACGTATACAAAAAACAGTATATTACTCCTATTATTAGATTCGATAATTTGTTTGGATTGACACTTGGCAGTGTAGCTCCATTTCACCCACTGTCACCGATGACATTAGTCAAGTCCTCAGAGCTCCTCCTCAGCTGGCATTAGCTAGTGAATGGCATGATGCTAATAAAGAGAAAGCAGGCTGCTGGCTATTGAGGTCATGCAGGCTTCTGATGAAAGTCATTATCAAGGATAAATATACAGGCTCTCATGAGATAGCGGGATTAAAGCAGATGACAGGGACTAAGATTGATTTAGCAGGGATATATAAGCAGTACAGTGGCTGATTTGGGAAAGGTGAACGGGTGCAAAACGTAGCAGATAAAGCTATCCCCCTTTTCAGCTAGCCTTTTCATTACTATGCTGCACAAATAACATCAAAATGTACTGGAGCAAACAGTTATTGAAAATGTTTCTTATTACAAATACTGAATCGCCACAGCTTTTACAGCCTTATCCTTAGGTAATATAACAGAAGTAGGGCTGCAACTAGCGATTATTTTCATTGTTGATTAATCGATTGGTTGTTTGGTCTATAAAATGTCAGAAAATGGTGAAACATGTCGATCGGTGTTTCTCAAAGCCCAAGATGACGTTCTCAAATGTCTTGTTTTGTCCACAACTTAAAGATATTCAGTTTACTGTCAAAGATGAGAAAAGAAACCAGAAAATATTCACATTTAAGAAGCTGGAATTACAGATTTTTTTCTTTTTTTTTAATTAAAAAATGACTCGATTAATCGATTATCCAAATAGTCGAAGATTAATTGAATAATTTACAACGGAACAGAAGTGTATGGTTCAAAGATTTATGGGTAAGCAGTAATATTTGAAGATAAACTATACTGGGCCAGCTAGAATGATATCAAAATAAACTGTTATTTCTAGCAGCAGCTCATCTCAGCAGAGTAAAGCAGAATTCTCTGGGGTCCTATTGGTTTGAGTGTTAAAGAAGTCTGTGAGCGTATTCGCAAGAAAGCAGTGTGTCAGTGGAACAATGCACTATAAATAGGGCTCCTCAGGGCTAGATATAACTGTCCAGAGAGGCCAAGGGGGTTGCCCTTCTACTAAACCAGAGACTCACATGGCCCCATACCTCAGTGAGTGGTGCTCCAGTTACACTGCCAGTGGCCAGCTTCCACTATAACCTTAGTAAACTTAGCGCTTCCTCCAAATGCTAATCTTCTGCTACGAGCAGTGGACAAGGAGGGTCATGAGGCCTAATTAATTGTATGAGCGAACTGCTGAAGCAGAGGCTTCAACCTTCGTCCCACATATACCCAAATCATATGTATGTAGGTTAGTCAGTCATGTGCCTGTACACACATATGGATACAGGAATACACTGGTATTGCCTATCACTTAAAGGTCCCATATTATGCTCATTTTCAGGTTCATACTTGTATTTTGTGTTTCTGTTAAAACATGTTAACATACTGTAATGTTAAAAAAAACTTTATTTTCCTCATAATGTCTGCCTGAATATGCCTGTATTTACCCTCCGTCTGAAATGCTCCGTTTTAGCGGATTGTGACGGAATTGCAACAGAATTGCATTGCTAGGCAACAGCTCGGGTCCATGTGTACTTCCTGTCAGCTGATGCCATTCACATACACTGCAACCAAGAATAAACTGGGACACATTTATAATGTTTACATTTAAAATTGTGTCAAGGGTCTAAATATTGTATATTCGTGACATCACGTATGGGCAGAAATCCTGACAGCTTGTTTCAAATGCAGAGTTTCTGAATACGAGCTGTGTGTATTTCCCTGTGGATTGAGTGTTTCGATACTTTCACAGTATTTATATGGGACTTAAGCCTGCTTTATAATAGCAAAACATGAAAATCTCACTTTTTTATAATATGGGACCTTTAAGTCCACAAGTACACAAACCACTCATAATTGTAAAAGGAGTTCTTCTTGAAATGCATGTTCTCACCCTGTGTTCGCCCCTCAGCGCCAGGGATGAGCTTGGATGTTCCGCCATGTCACGACCACGGTTTCTCCCATCCATTATACTGGGCATTGTTTGCCCGCCGTATGGCTCAGAGAAGCTACGCATCATCTGCCGCATATGTTCCCTGTGAGCCCGGAAAGGATCCCTATGTCAGAGAGAGAGAGAGAGAGAGAGAGAGGAAGACAAAGTGAATCTCAACTTCCACTAAGAAAAGTCTAAGCAAATCTGCAAAGTTTATGTTGAGGACTGCAAACCACGATACAGGTTTCCTGGAGAGGAAAAATAAAATATCTCTACACCTGACACTGTACTTCCTCTATCACCTATGCCATCTTGGAGACCATTACAGATATATTCTTCAATGAACACATTCAAATAAGAAACACCCCTAAGGTCAAGTGTGGACACACTAACTCAGCTGGTGTTCACTCATGCAATAAGTCAAAGTGACTGGAGGGACACAGTATGTATGTATGTATGTAGATAGTTATTAAAATGTATAAATATTTCAATCACTTTCTCCAAATTGTACTGGAAATTCTGTCACTAGTACATGGAGGCCACAAAATAATGCTCAACTATACATAACCAGAGGAAAACAGCAGAATTTGAATCTGCGGTGTGTTGCTAAGTGTTGTTGTTGAAATTGTTGTTGTGTTTTTTTTTGTTCTTCTTCTTTGAGGTATTTATTTATTTTGTCTTATCTTTTATTTTCTTTGTTTTATTTGTTAGATATGTGAAATACATGAAATGTCATGTCCCTCTTTCTTTGAAATTCTGACTAAACATTTCATTGTATAATTTAATATTGTTAGCCTGTCTGTATGTGTATATATGTCTATATGTAAAATTAAAAAAAAATATTGTTTAAAAAAAAATAAAAACAATAATGCTCTACTACTTCATAAAGAGACCTACAGTACTTACGCAGGTCTATAAATATAAATTAGTCTGTCTGTATGTTTATATATGTCTATATGTAAAATGCAATAGAAATATTGTAGGTCTATAAATATAAATTAATCTAACTTTACATGCAGTGCATACAGTCCAGCAGCTGTTGCTAGGTAACAGTGTCATTACATTGAAATGGCTAATGTTGAAATTCAATTTTTAAAGTTAGCATTAACAAGTTATGAATAAAACAGTTTAGCTACTCACGAGAAGAACGGGTCCTCATCAAACTCCCCACGATTATTGTTGAACATTTCCACGGATTTTTGAGGCTGTAAAAAACAAAAATTGAGAGTAAGATTTTCTATATAAAAGATAATCCGTTCCTCTACAGGTGTCCCAGCAGCAGCCCCGCTCAGCCTCGGTGGTGTTACTATGGTGAGGAGGAGGCATGAAATATGATGTAGAACCAAACTCACTGTGACACCGGACACGTGATGCCAACCCGGCCCTCTGATTGGCTGGTTATTCGAAGCTTTGAACAGGCTCTATCCGCGCGCTGTATGTTGTGGGTGGCTGCCATGGCAACGGCACTCCAGAAATGTCTTATGATATATATGATATATATATTTAAAAATTTGTTTTCATATCTTGCTGCATAGATGTCATATATATATATATAAACAAAATGTTCATATCTTGCTGCATAGATGTCATATATATATGTATGTATACATATATATGATATATATGTATGACATATATATCTATATTTATAAAGATATATATATATAAAAACATTTTCATATCTTGCTGCATAGATGTCATATATATATAAACAAAATGTTCATATCTTGCTGCATAGATGTCATATATATATATATATATAAACAAAATGTTCATATCTTGCTGCATAGATGTCATATATATGTATGTATACATATATATGATATATATGTATGACATATATATCTATATTTATAAAGATATATATATATAAAAACATTTTCATATCTTGCTGCATAGATGTCATATATATATATAAACAAAATGTTCATATCTTGCTGCATAGATGTCATATATATATATATAAACAAAATGTTCATATCTTGCTGCATAGATGTCATATATATGTATGTATACATATATATGATATATATGTATGTATCTTTATAAATATAGATATATATGTCATATATATGATATATATGTATGACATATATATCTATATTTATAAAGATATATATATATAAAAACATTTTCATATCTTGCTGCATAGATGTCATATATATATATATCATATATATGTATGATATATATATATAAAAACAACATTTTCATATCTTGCTGTATAGATGTCACCACAACATTAGATGTGTGCTGTGTAAGCTCTATGCAGCTAGTTATACTAATATCAAATTACAGAAATATTTTATAAGGTGAAGGAGAAATAACAAGGCAGCACTCTATAGGATGAAATTACTAGACTTTTTTTGTTTCTAAAGATATTCTTGTACTCACAAATTTTTGTTACAAATTTGTGTGCTTGCCTTAGCAAATCATTTTGTACATTTATTTTGTCATTACAACACTGACTATTTTGAGGGTATGGGATTGACACACCGTGTCCCCAGACTCAGTATAGATTTACCATCTGGCTGTTCCACAAATAGGCCTCAGTGTGAACTGTTCACTGCCTTGAATCCCCACTCAAACAGGGACAAAACATTGAATAAACTAATAAATCTCTGGACAGTATCACCTTATCTCTTTGGTCTGCATCAGGATTGACCTAAGACTGGTGTAAACGTCTTCTCACCTGCCCCAAACTTTTTTTTTAGCTCAAGTCTTCTGTCAATCCTGATGCAGACCTGAGATATATGGTGACCCAAGGGTGACTCAGACTACTTTTAATACGTTACTGGATGGCAGAGTGACTCATTCATCTGTATCTATCTGTAGATACGGCTGCTATCTTACTTTAAAAACACACACACGTTTTTGGTGAAGAGAGAGATGCTGTTTCTATCAATTCAGTCCTAGTCAAAGGTTTATCTCCATCATTCACCCACAAAAGCACAGGACAGTTTTCACTCAAAAAAACACCCATTTTTAATTACTGAGTTGATTACAAAAGACAAAATATATCAAATGCTACATCTAAATGGTAAAACACATCACTTTTTCTGACTGTAAGATCCTTCCAAATTAAGAACAGCAGATTGTTTAATTGAATTACATTAACATTAATGAAATAATAAGCATATCAGGACCAAAAACTGTTCATTTGCCCAAGTTTTCACAAGTTTTTACAATAAGATAGAAAAATTAGTGGAAGGTTAAAGTCAGAAACATTGTGATGTCCTAAAACAAGACAGATTGAGACACAATAAAAGCAGCTGAAACTTCCCCCGGCGAACAGGGGGGATCTTCTGGCATCCATCAGGTCACAGGACTTCCCATGAGCCTCTCCTGCCGCAGCGAGATCAATCTGTTGTGCCACAGTTCCTCGGCCCTCTCCTTGTCCATGAACAACTGCAGGACAGCGCAGAGAGGACACGTTAGTAAGCGGACAGACAAAGGTACAGATAGGGACAGGCTGTAGTTTTAACTTCTGTTCAACATCAGGCCCTGGATTCAAGAACCAGTGTCGACAAACAAAAAAAAACAACTATGGATAGATAGAAAACAAGAAATATAATAATAATTTAATTCTAAATGATAGGGCATGGCATGAAAGAGTGGACACAATTTGTCTACTGAAAAGCACAAAATAAAAACTGCATTTCTGGTATGTGAAGGTATAAAATCTAAATCTTACACATGAGTGAACTAATTGTTTGGTCTTTAAAACAGTGACAAATGCCCAAAACAATGTCCAAGGAACCCAAAAATATTCAATTTACTGTGATGTAAGACAAGGAAAATCAGCCAATTCACGTATTTGAGAACCTGAAAGCATAAAATGTTTGGCATTTTTGCTTGCAATGTGACTCAAACAACCTATCAATTATCAAAATAGTTACCAATTAATTTTTACAACGGTTTTTAACAAGCTGGCAGGCAGTTCTTAACATGTATGTGATCTTTGTCTTTGTAGCCCTCTTAAAGCAAATATGAGTGTTTTTTTATTTCTACTGTCTGTCTAAATGAAGGTACACAGAGACATAATACACACAATATACACCCATGCCTATACCTAATGTACTTTCACGTACTTAAACTTTATTACAATCATCACATACATACCGGTACATCCATGAAATTTGACCTCTGCATTTAACCCATCCTACGCATTTAGGAGCAGTGGGCTGCTGTAAAGCGCCCGGGGAGCAATTTGGAGTTTAGTGTCTCGCTCAAGGGCACTTCGACATGCAGACTGTAGGATCTGAGGATCGGCAACCTTGTGGTTAAAGGACGACCACTCTACCCACTGAACTACAGCTGCCCGAATGAGCTAGGTACCATGAGCATGCTTGTGTTTCCCTAGTCTATCTACTTATCTAAGGATAGACACTTCCATATGTTGTACAGATCGAAAACCACTTTGAGGCAAATTTGTGATATTGCGCTCTATAAAAGAAAATGCCTTGACCAACACCGGTGGAATTTGCTGGCCACCGCAACACATTTCTAGTTTAACTGCTTCCTTTGAATTGATTAAGAGCAGTGTAAGCTCTACTCCACAGTCCCCTCTGCCACTTGAGCTACTAATTTATATACTGTATAACCGTAGAGTTACCGTACAAAACATCTCTCATCAAGAATGTGACAGAAATGAATGAGCTATGTTTCCTAGGAAGTTCATGAGCCTGGCATAGAGTTGTCCGTACGGCCCAGTGACACCCATGTGACCTCAGTGTGGAGTCACAGCGATGACGCTATAATACTAGAGTGAAGGTATCTTATGTGTCTTAAAGCTGCAGTAGGCGAGATTGGAGCAAATATGATTAAAAAAAGTTATTTTTATAAAACGGTTGCTATATCCTGACAGTGGTGCACGAGACAGGTAATCTGAAAAAAAAAAAAATCATGTGCCTCTGTGCCATCCGGTGCTCCTAATGGCATCTGCAAGATTTCACAGACCGGAGGAAAACAACCAATCAGAGCCGAGCTGGAGCATTGTCGTCTCTGAGCAGCTGTCAATCACTCGCAAACTCTGATCAAACGGTCAAACTAGGGAGCGCTGATCAAATATGAATCAATATTCTGTTAGCTTGGTAGCTTGTGCTTGATATTTCCTCAACTGATCTCAACATGTCTGCCGGGTCACAAACTTTCTCATTTTACAGCTAAACAGAACACTACAAGATGTTTCTGAAAACATGTGAGGAGAGAAATAGGCATCACAGTAACAGAATATTGATTCATATTTGATCAGCGCTGCCTAGTTTGACCGTTTGATAGGAGTTCAAGAGTGATTGACAGCTGCCTCCATTGAATGAACAGCTAATAGGAACTGAAGTGACCTCTGATTGGCCAAAGTCTCCCGTTTAGATTTTTTAAAGTCTGAAAACAGAGCCATGAGGAGGTGCAGAAGTCTAGTTTCTCTCGGAACATTGAATTACAATATGCTGAAAGATTATTATGGCATTTTTGCCCAATGATGCCAAAAACATTCTGCCTACTGCAGGTTTAAGTCTTTCCCTGTCGTCTCACTTCAAAATGCACATGAGAAAAACCTTTATTTTTAACTCATCTGGGGGCCTAGCAGTGTGTTGATAGAAAAGACCGACACATGTGACTTGTATTCATCGCAGTACATCACCAGCAGTAATGATACTGATTGTAAGAGGGCTATAAAACTGCTGCTGCAAGTGTCTGATGAATGACGGCATCTGTTTATTAGGAAGTAACATAATGACAATATGAGACAGAGAAGCAAGGCGCATTTCTGTATTCACTGTGTGGTGTGTGTTTGTGAGGGTGAGAGATGATGTAGACATGATGCTGGCTATGTGTACATACTGTATATCTATGTGATGATATGTGTCTGTTATTATGCAGATTGTGGAGCGGTCCTATGCCACACGTCAATCCTTCATTCCTACCTACGCTGCTTACAGCGGCGGCTGCATGTTATCTGTGTGTTAGATTCAACACCAGTGAGTTCTTGTCTGTCGGCCGTGCGCTGGTGTCATGGTGCTAATGAGGCTGTGTGTGTGGGATGACAGTATCTGGGCTGGGCTAATGGGACTCATCTGTTCTAATTGGAAGCGGAGCTGGAGCTGAAGCTGAGGCCGGGGCCCGCCTGGGGCATATTGCTGCCATACATCAGCCTGTCTGAGGGTGTGTGTGTGCATTTGAACCGGGGGGCGGTGTGTGTGATTTGAGGGGGTTATCTGCATACGTCAGGGCATAACTTAGTTTCCCCCAGTGGAGATAGATGACTGGGAAGCCCCAGGGAGCGTTATTGGAGATTTAAAGTTTTCCTTCTCGTTTTTCATCATTCGTCTGCAGGCAGGGGAGGAGGTGATGTTAGGAGGCTATGATATACTACACAGCAGCGTCTTATACTAAACGAGGCACAGTATCAGAATACGCAGGAATGGTGTAAAAGTGGTGGCGGTGTTAGTAGCAGCAGGGGTATTTTAAAAGAAAAAGTTTACAAAGTTTTGCCCACCAAAGGCAAACACCATGCTCATAAAAACAGTAAGGTACCAAAAGATAAAAATGGCAAGAGGGAGATCCAACTTAAGCTGTGTAGGAGGACTGGAAGTTGTTCAGTGGCTCAGAGGGTGTTAAAAAGTCTGCAGTAAAGCCAACAGTGAAGGGTGAACTTACATTGGCGTGGGCGAGCGTGTCACTGTCATTGTAGACTATGGACAAGGGAAGAGCGACGTCCTGAGGATCTGCGCTGTCTGACTCCTGCTTCACCTCAGCTGGCTCAGTCTGTACTCACAGAAATACACAAAAAAATGTGTCACACTCAAATTAAAATGAGCACATTCAAACATTTAAATAAGCTTTAAGAAAGACAAAACACACTGATACAGAAACATGATTAAATAGATGCATATAAATGGTAGATGCAACTCATTTGAAAAAATAAATAAAAGACATGTACTGTATACATCATATTCATATGTTAGCCAAAACAAACAGTATTAACACATACATACTAGAGCTGCAACAATTATTCAATTAATCAATTGTCAACTATTAAATCAATCTCCAACTATTTTGATAATTGGTTAATCAGTTTGAGTCATCTTTTCTTTCTTTTTCTTTTGTTTAAATTTGTAAAAATTCTCTGATTCTAGCTTCTTAAATGTGAATATTTTCTGGTTTCTTTACTCCTCTATGACAGTAAACTTAATATCTTTGAGTTGTGGACAAAGCAAGACATTTGAGGGCGTCATCTTGGGCTTTCGGAAACACTGATCGTCATTTTTCACCATTTTCTGACATTTTATAGACCAAACAACTAATGAATTAATTTGACAATGATAAATGAAATGGAGACACTACTCATGGCTGTAAAATAGGGGAATAAATAGCTCCAGAAAGACAAGAGAATAACAACAACAAAAAGGATTAAATATTTGGAAAACATTTTGCGTCCCCGTCTTTTAGCGCACGTATTGCATCATTTCCTGTTGGTATCAAAACATTAAAGTTTGTAGATTACTGTACAAAAAAACAGAAAGATATACTATAAAGATTGGTATATGTTACTTACCTACATGTAGTACAAAATGAGACACAGTAAAGAATTGTGAAATGCAACACGACATTTGTCCAGCAGATGGCAGTGAAAGTCTGACTCATTCAATAAGCTTCTAGAAAGCTGGTTATTGATAGTAATCAGCTTGTATCCTGAATCTAATTGGTATTGTCTCACTTAACTCACACATCTATCTGTGTATTTACCATCATATTCTCCAGTTTATATTTTCTGTAAGCGAGTCCTTAACTGTGCTAAAGCAGCAACTGCCGTGTGAGTGCTTGTGTAACATATTCAAACAGCTTGCTTGGTCAGTTGTGCCACTTTTTGTTACAGCTGAAGCCGGGTGGAAATTTATCTTCCCCTTTCTTCATAACTGAAAAGGACTTAAAGTAAGGACGACGGTTCTCTGCCCCCCCTCATGTTTCCATCTGTAGAGTCCAAGCTGATAGAAGAAAATGTGATATTTAGAAGTGATTCTTCCTCCATCCCTCGAGGTACTACTTAAAAATATAATAAGCCCCACATTTGGAAGGATGGCCTGTTCTCCTTGTTGTTCTTAATAAAGAAGAAATATCAAAATGAATACTTTGCCAAGTCCATTCATGTTTCAAACAGTCCTACAACCAGCCCCAGAGCAAATGTTTACCCAGTTGGAAAGATCTATTTAAAATTCATTTGGCAGGATACAAAAAGTAAGCGAGTTAGAAAACACCACCGGCTAATAAGTATGTTGATGTGCCAAATACACAATTCTTGGTAATAATATGCTGAATATACAGTGCATTTCTAATGAATGCAGCTTGCTTGAAATAGATGCACTGTAGCAGATATCAAAGGTTTCCCTGAGTTCTCCTCATTAACAGTGGCTTAAAAAATCGTTAATGGACCCAACTCATGGCTAAATGTTTATCAATACTAAAACCAAATACACTTATATCTAAATTACATACTTTATAGGCATGTATTCTCACAAAATATAGTCAGTTATAGGCTAATTATATTCTGTTATTTTGATTAAAAAGGTTCATTAATTATCAGTTTCATTAAACAACATTTATATATACTACAGGGTTGCCAAACAATGTTTAAATGTAGAGTATTATTCTCTTCATTGCAGCCAAAGATGTGATGTAGCGAAAAGACTCAGAGACTATGAAATCTTCCCAACTAACGATCAATCGTCTGGATATCTTAAGTATTATTTGACTAATGATGAGGACCCAGGAGATTAATATGAAATCCAATGAAGAGCTGTTATATAAAGAATGTGTAAACTTGGATTTGTATATAATTAAAGCACTTCTGTTCTCAAAAAGCAGCTGATTAAAATATTGCATCCTTTTTTTGTACTTCAAATTATATTTTCTTTAGGATCTGAGGAAAAAAAATGTTACTGCATTATGATTTATGAGGTGATTTCACTGTATGAATCTAACTTTCTACTCATG